>VXBS01009071.1:179821-200278 GCA_013400255.1 Sitta europaea | reverse complement strand
CAACCATAACCTAGAGTAAAGATCAAAAGAGAGGTGCAGTTGGTCGATGTAATTTTGCTGTTTTCCTGCATTGCCTTCTGAGTGTTTAGATACTTACTGATTTAGGAGTATTATTACAAAGGAGGGCTACATAGTGCAGTACAAGCTGAAGCCTGATTATTTGGGATTATCTGCTCCCGTGGGAACCTCTACTGGCAAAAAGTCAATTAGTCCTACCTGCAACTCTTCAAGTGCTCAGGTGTAGTAATAGGTCATGCCCAAAGTAATCCTGTGTTTCTTCCTTAAGGCATGTACATTTCATATTCAAAGCACATTTTTTCTAAGAGGAATAACATCTCAGGGTAAAAATACCCTGAACTTTTTCTTTAAAGGTATTTTGTTATATAAATATAACCAGTGGCTGCACATTAAAGCTTTGATTTGAATGCAAGAGATCAGTGAAAAACCACAACTTCGCTTTGCTTGGTCCCGTTTGAGCTGGTGTACCACTTACAGGAACACAGTAAGCCATGAAACTTGGATTTATTGTCAACAAAAGTATTTTAATGTTTTTTCTCAAATCAGACATTCCAATGTGTTGTTTGCTCATCATTTGGCTTGCCTGTTCATAAGATAAGCCACTTCTATTTAACTGTAAAGAATTTTCATACACATCAATGGGGCACATTTGTAACAAATAGATGAACTGGAAAAGGGATTCCTCAGTAGTGGTTACCTGGTACTTATCTTTTGTGCATTAATTGAAAAGGTAAGTCACCCATTCTCTTCCTGGTAGTCCATAGTTCTCAAACATCTTTGCTTAAGGAAAAGCTTTAATGTTGACACTGGTGCTCACAGCCACAAGTAAGAGATGGACAGAAGACTTTTCTGCTGTCCTGGCCATTTGAAAATTTTAGCCAACACTGAAATAGCAATGGCTTCAAAAGTAAAGGGAAAAAGAAAAAAGAATAATGTGAGCCCTTCCTGAGTTTACTGAGTGAGCTATGCACAGTAAGTGTGACTCTTACAGGACAAGGTGACTTCTAAAGATTAATGAACTCAGATTCACGTTACCATGAAGAGAGGAAAAAAAGCTGTTATCTACATGCACAGGAGGGGAATATGAGGCACAGACAGGATAAGATGGTCTATAGTCACATAGGAATGCTGTGGCAGAATAAGAAAGAGGATACAAAATTTGCCAGTCATTTCCCACGATCTACTTACTTACCTCATTGCCCCCGTAATGGGGGCTGGGAATAAATTTAGTTCCACATCTTAATACTCATAGAAACTCATATGGGGGAAGAGAGGTGAAGTGTTCAGGACTGTTGTGCTTCCCTGAATAACACAGTCTCTGAGACAAATCCTAAAATGCTGTAGTGTCTTAAAATGTCTGAGATGATTCAACTTCATTAGGATTAAATGTTCTGAAGACTTCATGATGCAATGTGTGTGAAATAATTTGGAGATGAAAAGAGAACAGCTTCTAGTTTGAAGAGATTTATTTTGGGACTTCAGACAATTTTATATTACTTTTTGACACACAACTTGTGATCTATCAGCATGAAAGGCTTCAGACTATAAAAAAATCAATTCTTAATTAGTATGTAGATGGAAAATTATAAACCCATCCTCCTTCCTCATCTGCACTGTTTTGATTTGACAGCATTTTAAAGTCATTACTGGGTTTTTATTTTTTTTACTTTTACAGTGTTTTATCAGTAATTCCCAGCTTTTGATTTGCAATCAATGTATTACTCACAGGCTCTGAAAATATCTTTTGTGAACAAATGCTGTCACAAAATATCTGTCCTTGCAGCTCACACTGACTGGAACTGCAGTTAGTGTGTTGCCATTATCATGTTACTTGCTCCATAGTTTGCCAAGGATTGAGCAAAAGTTGAAGGCAACATATTCATAAGAGTAAAACTGTTTGAAAAATTAGCTCTAGTTTGGACTTGGAGACAGTAATTGTGGTGTTTGACTTTGTCTGGCTTCCAGATGACCAGCCAGCTGCTCTCTCACTTCTTTCCTCAACCCAACGGTGGAGAAAATAAGATGTCAAAGCTCAAGAGATAAGATTAAAGACAAGAACATTATTAACTGGTCACTATCATGGTCAAAACTGACTGCAGCAGTGCCTTGGCATGAACATCCAGTGCAATAATAGACTACTTGGTGGAGGACCTCTTTGTTTTTCTGTTAGAAGTTAGAAGCTACTCTGCACAATTTGTGGAAATAATGCATGAAACTGTCATAAATGCTCATTTAGAATAGAGTAGAATAGAACAGAACAAAAAATAGTGTATTTCAGTTGGAAGACATATATCCAGTCCAATTTTCTGACCACCTCAGGGCTCACCAGAAGTTAATGTGTGTTACGATGGGCATTGTGCGAATACCTGTTAGGCACTGGCAGATTTGGGGCATTGACTACTTCTCTAAAAATCCTGTTCTGAGGTCTGACCACTCTCTCAGTAAAGAATTGTTTCCCATTGTCAAGACTGAACCTCCCTCTCCACTTACCCCTCCCCAGGAAGCTGCAGAGAGCAATGAGGTTGTCCCTCAGCCTCCTTTTCTCCAAACTGGACAAACCCAGTCTTCTTACTGGGCAAGCCTTACAGCCATTCCACCAGCCATGTTTTCCCCTCTGGGTGCATCCAAGAGCCTTCACATCCTTCTCAAATTCTGGGGCCAGAACTGCACACTGTGTGATCCCCTCTGTTGGTTGTTGGGCTGTGTCTGATGCACCCCAGGATGGGGTTTCCCCTCCTGCTGACTGACGTGCAGCCTGCTATCCAACAGCACACCCACACCCCTTTTGCAGAGCTGCTGTCCACCCAGTCCTCTCCCAATTCAGGCTTGTACTTGGTGCTACTCTTTCCCAGATGGAGAATCTGACACTTGTTTAATTGCACACCACTGATGACTAGGCAATGTTCAATCTTCCTAGGTACTTCTACAAAGCCTTTTGTTCCTCAGGAGAGTCAATAACATTTCCCAGCAAATGTGCTTGTGGTGCATCCAGCCTCTGCATTCAGATAATTGATAAATGTATGGAATAGTACTGTCCCTAGTACTGAGCCCTCAGGAGCACTGTTGGTGACTGATCCTCAGCTGGATGTTGTCCCATTTACTACAACACTTGAGTCCTGCCTTTCATCCAGTTCTTCCCCCAGCTCACCACCTGCCAGCTCATCTCACATTTGGATATCTTCTGCAGAAAGATGCTGTGAGTGACACAATAAAGGCCTTTACACAGCAGAAGGTACCATATGAGTGTATTTATCCTTTAATGAATATTTCTTCAGCATCTTTAGTACTTATATCCTCCAAGACAGATGTACAATTTTCAAATCAAGAAAGTTATAGATGAGTACCTTACTGTTTTGCAGTCCTCACAGCTTCTTGCTCTGGTGGCAAGCTCTTCTTTTTAAGTAATTTGTGCAGCCACTGATTCATTCAGAGCCTTCTGTATCTTGACAGCTGAGCATGTTCAGTGGGGTGGCTGAGCTACGAAAAAGAAGGCGCCTCTTTGCTCTGACTGAGGATGCTGCGTGTCTGCAGAGAAAAGATCACACTCTCCCTGTGGTTCTCTGCAGCGTGGGCTGGCACAGAAGATGATGACAGGCTACAGGGCAAGGCCGGGTAAAGAGAGGTGACAGAGGGCAGATTGAAACTCTGACTTTCCATACCTTTGGAGAGCCCTGAAAGTCCATGACAAGTCAGGAGGCAAATAAAATTTTTATCTCAATATGAGCCTAAGTGGGATGAATGGTTTGCCAAGGCAGTGAATAAGGCAAGGAGGTATTCCTGAAGTCTACCTTTAGCTACAGTCTGTCTGCACTTCCTGTATTTTCTAAAAACTTTGCCCTATCCTAGTTTGTGCTTAAATAAAAGACAACCTTAAACATTCAAAACCACTATTGTACAGGTGGAACCACTCCAAAATTCTCATCAAACCATTTTCATTGTACTTGTATAGGTTATGTATTAGCTACTTTTGTCATCTAGCTGATGTCACTGTGCTTTCAAAAAGGGCAATTGTGTTCTTTGTGTAATATGTATTTATTACTTCTAGTCTATTTCATGAGTATTTTGTAAAACATTTTGAAGGGACTCATTACTGGGACAGAGATATCATTAGTGAACATACCAGCTGAGCATAACTGAATAGGATGATCTCATTTTATTTATAGCTTCACAGATGATAGAAATGAACACGACAGGCCAGGGGTTAACACTAAATTATTTTCTACTACATTCACTAACTCACAGAGAATTAAAGTAGGGATCTGTAGATGAGAAAAAAACCCAAGCCACTACCCTTCAACCACATTAAGCCTTCTCCTTGTATTACAGCTTTTAAAAAGCTTAATCTCTCTCTAAAAAACAAACAGAAGGTGGAAGGAGAGGAAGAACCCAAAAGCTGAATTGCTCATTCCAATTGATCATAGCTGCTTGGTAGGTCTATTGCAGTGCATACAGCACAGCTGTTCTTTTTTTTCCCCCCTGTTCTGAGATGTTATTACTGTTGTGATGTGTTTGTTTTAATTTCCTAGTTTTTTATTTACAGTTCAATTGTTAATGGCTCATTCCAATGTACCCTTATGTTTCTCCCAAGTTGGTCTATCCCCACTGTTGTGCCCCTGAAGTTTCCTAAAATGTCAAACCCCACCCTATGTTCCAGCCCCTTCCCTGTCAGGCAGTGTTTCCCTGCCCAGCTCCTTCCCAGCCATCACAGTGGTCCCATCCCCTGTTCCAGACCCTTCCCTGTCAATCCTCCCTCCAGCCTGTCCCTGCACGGTTCCTCCCCTTGGGGTGTCCCCAAACCTCGATGCCCCATTGCCCACGTGCCCCATGTCCTCCCTCCTTAGTTCAGGATGTTGTCAATCCCACCTTGGACTCCTCCCCTCTCCCCACCTTATTGGTTGAAAGTTTGTGTCACCCCTGGGATCCTCCCCCTGTAAAACCCCCTGCACACCCCAGTTCTGGGTCTCTTCGTCCCTGACCCTCTCCAGGGAAATAAACCTTTGGGAATCATACGAAGGATCCCTCTCTGGTTTTTGCCCTAATCCTCGACACCTTTCCCACCTTGGTGCTACAGAGAGCAGTCTTGCTGCCAGGGGATCCAGCAGCCACTGGCTCCTCTCTACCTGGGTCTGTTCCAGGCCAGGAGAGACCACTCTGGGCACAGTGTGGGCCAGGGCGAGCTGGGGAGCCCTCTCGAGCACTGTGTCAATTACTGTATTGTTTACAGTGCTTTCTTCTTTGCTGATGTGAACCGTCTGTGTGCCTGGCTCTGCTGCCCTCTTTTCCTCCCTTGTTTTTGCTGGTAGGGCCACAGTGACTCCAAGAGGGATATCACCAAAGATACTGGAGGACAAAAAAGGAGTGCTAAATATGATTCAAACCTTGTAATTGCAGAGGGTTCTTAGGCAAGATATGCTTGCATGAGCCTACCCAGCAAGGTCTGCCTCCTGCTATGAAAGGAATGTCCAAAATACTGCTTTTTTATTTTCCTTTATCAGTTTGAAAATATTACTAAATCTAAAACACAATCTGGGACTTGGTTTCCTCTCCATAAATAAGTTTGATACAACCACCAGAAATATGAGTATGTCACAGGGGATGCAAGTATTTTAGTCAGGGAAGTGATTTCAACTGAACTGCTTGACCTAGTTTATTTACTAGTTCTCTCAATCTTTATAGAGATTTGGTTTCCACTGTGCTATTAAGAAAAATAACAAAATCCTGGGCCAAAGTTTTTTTTTAGAGACATCTGTGTGCCCCATCCACTGTCCTTGCACATCTGACAATTTTAAAGTCTGCCAGAAAGAATTTTTAATCCAACAGAGTACTTCTTGCAATATTAGTAGTTCATACATAACGGAATTATAAAGTATCATTAACAGATTAAATGTTCTGCTAAGCAACTGAAGATAAAGATACTATATAAAGTGTCTGCAAAAATCCAGGTCTAAATCATCAATACTCTGTAAACCTTTTGGACAAACTTTATTTGATGGAAGTACAGGGCTTTTCTTACAGCGTAACTATTTTGAACAGATCTGTTTACTTCTTGGCCTCTTCCTTTCCATTCTTCTATCATACTGTCCTATCTCTCAAAGCTACCAGTCTTGGAACTAGGAGCAATTCTATGTTTAATTGCCTTTTATATTGTTGTGATTACATCAAATTAAAACAGATTTTATTTTTTTTTTTTAAGCATATAGGATGGATCCATCTGTCCACAATACAATTCTTCACAGCTATCCTTTCTTTTCATCTATATTCTTCAAGAATGTTCCGAATACAAAGCAGAAATTCATACATTTTCTAGACTGCTATTTGCTGTTTCTCTGTGTGCATTTCAAATATCTGTTATCAAAGCAATGCTGTTATTGACATAGTCATGCTACTGCAGACATACGATGTGTGTATAGTACAATAGTTGACCCAAGAGTTTTATTTGGTGGGGTCCTTCCATTGTGCTGAGAAATTCAGAGATAAGTCATCAAAATGTTGCAAGATTACAGGAAGATCTTCAGCTCTGTGACATGCCCTCTGAAAGCTGTGGCTGTAATATCCATGGGACTTGCCATGGGATACTGTACCCTTTGCAACCTGTGCAGCCAGTGCTCAAGGTCAAGGTCACATTTGTGCCTCATGGTGTCAGAGGTGTTTAGGTACTGAATAAAAATATATTTTCTACCTTTGGCTGACAGTGTTCAGTGAGATGCACTGATATTTCCTCCAGTTAAACTGTGAAAGTCTAAAATTCATACAATTAAATGACAAGGATTTCTGTTACTATTTAAAAATAGGACTTCGGGAGACCTATACTGTTTCCTTATTTGCAGTGGCCATTGATTTGCACGTTTTCCACATGTAACCTGTGCTTGTATTTTAAGTGTACATTCACTGACATTTTGTTTCCATACTTTACTTGGAAGAGTATTCACAGTGGAAAATGTTCTATCACCACATCCGCCTTAAATGAGTGTTATCGTCTCTTTAAAGAATAATGGATTTGGTATTGAGCAAAGTATCTTTCAAGAGAATTTCTAGATTTTATTAGGATTCTTGTGGTTTAACCCCAGACAGCAGTGAGATGGGATGGGAAGAGAGAATTGGAAGAGTAAAAGTGAGACCAGACAGTCTAACTGGGGGAGCAAAAGCTGTAGACAGAAGCAGAGCAAAACAAGTAATTCATTCATTCCTTCCCATGGCTGGGCAGATGTTCAGCCGTGCCCAAGACAGCAGAGCTGCAAGTGACTTAAGTAACTTAAGAAGACAAACACCATCATTCTGAACATTCTCACCTTCCTTCCTCTCCCCCAGCTTTACATGCAGAGCATGAAATGCCACACGGTCTGGAATATCCCTTTGTTCAGCTGGGGTCACTGTCCCAGCTGTGTCCCCTCCCAGCTCCCTGTGCACCCCCAGCCATCTCACTGGTGGGGTGAGGAGCAGAAAAGGGCTTGGCTCAGTGCAAGCCCTGCACAGCAATAGCAAAAACATCCCTGTGCTGCCAACACTTCCCAGCATGAACCCAAAACAGAGGCTGACTAGCTACTGTAAGGAAAATTAACTCTATAGCAGCCTAAACTAGAACAGTACTTTTCATTTTTTACTTTCACATTTTTAGTTTTAAAGTGGTTCAAATAATTAGAATAATAGTTGCTTTAAGCTTAGTTGTCTTTTTAGAAGATTCAAACTTGGGGTTTGCATGCTGGCATTACATTTCTTATGTAAGGAATATATAAAACTGAATTATGATCATTCTCCCTACAGGCAACCAATAATTTTTAGCTTCAGCTCTGCATTTCTGCATATGTCTGATAGGTGTTACCACACACAAAACAAGAGACTTTGATGTTTGGAAGGAAAAAGCCTTTACATAATTTCAAAAGAGTAGACTCTTTTGTTAAGAGGTAAGACCTTTGTTAATGTCTGCATAAGAATAATTAGGAAGAACCAGAAGTTTAAATGGTCAGCTTTGAACTATAAGAAAGATTATATCCTTCTGTCTGGGATTGAATCCTGACTTTGCTGAACTGGAAAAAAAAAAAAAAAAAAAAAAAAAATTAGTAGTTAACTTAAAAATGTATTTATTTTCTGGGAGTTTGTTGCCTGAAATTTAACAGGTTTGTCTTGAACAAATGCTGCTTATCATTTTAGAGAGACAAGAATTTGCACCTGTAAACTTACGCATAAATACAGATTTTATACTTAAAATTCAATGAGAGCAACTGCTTCAGATATGATGAGTTCAAGGTTAAAGCCATATTGCATTGTATGAGACATTTGGAAGAGCCATTTGCTGTTGGAAAAATGTGATAGAACATAAAAAAGTACAAGTTCCAGGTTATAATAATTGAGCTTTATGTCCTGGTGATAACCATACTGGAGGTTATAATACAATCTGAGCGAATTTGCATATTGAGTCAGACCATTTTTAAGTGATGGTTGGGTACAAAAAATATATCAGTGGAAGAGTATAGGCAATTTGAATTGCTGTATCAAGATACATTTCTTATCTGAATGAATTCCTTGTATGGAAATTTATTGTTATAGCTTTTACCTTAGAGAAATACAACCTATAGCATTATGCAACCTCAAGCTTTCAAAAAGAATGCATACAACTATTGATCTACAGTGACAAAGAATTTTCTCCTTTTTCCTCCTTCTGGAAGGGGAAGGAGAGCATTTTATATGACTACAAAAGGAACTTCTGCTGGTCACACAGTCATTACCCTTCTGAAAGAACACCAGCCCAATATTTGTATTCAAGCAACTGTAATACCATTTTCCACTTCACTTAATATGGAAGATTTTAATAGGGAAAGGTGCAGTAAGTACTTCTGCATAACCAGCATAATACAGTTTCAAAATAACTGTCCCCCAAGTGTGCAGAACTGTATGGGTATCAAATGGCTGAAGCAATACATGAGTAACTTACTAAGATTAAACATGGAATATGGTTAAACATGGTTATATGGAAGATAAGGAATATGATTAAACATGGTTATTTGGGAGATATAACCTAAATATTGTGCTGTGCCATTTCTCTCAGAGGTCACCTGCGTGCAGATGCCCTGCAGTGAAGTGCAGCTCCACGACAGCAGCAGGCAGTGGAGCTCAGCAAGAGCTACCAGCAGCAACAGGTGCTGCTGCTACACCACAGTGAAACCCTGACCCTCCTGGTCCCTCTGCAGGCATTGTGTGCTTTCATTCTACAAAGACTACAGAGGGTCTGTTAACAAATTCTCATGGGTGGCCAAAGTATTGTACAGTTGATATGAGAGGTGTACTCCAGCTGCCTTTACTGACTTGAGCAAAGCAACTGACATAATAACTGATTTGAGCATTCCCTCTGCCTCAACTTGTTAGTACTTTACAAAATGTTTCTAAAATATCCATCCCTATCCATCCATCCAAATTAAAATCCAAATACATTACACAAACACACCTCCTTTGTTAAGGGTATCCCTCCCTCATTCAGTTGACAGAAGACACTACTAGCTTTTCCTTCATTTACTCCAAATTCAGTAGTTAATGCTGTTTTGTTTCTTCTCCAGAAATGAAAAGTCCTGTCTTGTTCTATTCAATCCACCCTACCTTTAGTAAACAGCAGGTTATATACCGACCTCTTTTTCTCCACCTCAATAATTCTATTGGCTAATGGCCCCAGGTGGGGGGACTGCTGTAGCTGTTTGGCACTGTTTGCTGCGTGCTGACTTGTCAGCATCAGTGCTCCTTTGCATTAGTCTGAAGCATCAAGTAATAAACTATTTACATTCTGCTCCCATCCTATCCCCTATGGGGTGTTCCCTTGAAGAGGTGAAAGGATTGATTTTTCTCTGTCCAGTAGTTTTCATCTTGTCTTGGGTTGCTTAAATACCATTCTGTGCCTAAGTTTCCATTGAAACAAGAGTCATGGAAAATGAAAGAGCTTTTGCTTTTTCTGATAGTGTTTTGATTTGAAGTTTATTCTGTTTTCACAGCATGTTCCAGCAACAGGTTTTAAAGCAAGACAGTACAAATCCAATTAAAATACCGTTTGAGAAACTTACTTGAGTTCAGGTAAGCAAAGAAGGCCCAGAATTTCTCATTAAGCTGTGATGAGATCTAGTTAGAATTACCTTGAATACACTGCTCTTTTAATATCAGATGATTTTACAAAGCTGAGTTCAGTTAGGCTGAGTTAGGCTGTATACATAGTTACATGGAGGGGGAAAACAGGTTCATTCCACGCAGGGACTCTTTCCTGCTCGTGGACATGACAAGGCAGCTGTATCTTTATCAAAGAAGTCTCTAGCCTCCACTTCAGTAATGTGAAATAATTTCAGTGCATTTAATTTTCTGTCAGTTTCAGAATTGACACAATTATTTTCATTCTTCTTCCAAATGTAAACTCACAGGAAGATTGTCCATGTAGATTTAGCAAACATTGTTAAATACATTTATTTGCTCAGTTTTCCTTTTTAAAGCTAACTTTAAAGCAGTAGGCAGAAATCCCTGTCAAATATATATTTTTAATATAGCTAAACCAGAATATTTTCTCTCACTGTACTTTGTTTTGATTTTCAGTTAAATCTCTTCCAAACTTTCATTTGAAGTAATTTCTGCATGCAACTGTCCTAAGGAGAAAGGAAGGAAACTAGCTTATCTTCTTCATTTTTCTAAACTCAAAATGAAAAATTATTCAGCAACAACAGCTAAGTAAAAATTAGTTCCCATTCCCTGCTTTGTTCTTTGTTTAGACCCTAGTTTTTGTCTAGAGCTGCTTTGATAGGTGTTCATACCATTTTTTTTTTTAATAAATTTAAATAGGATAAAAGGAGAGGTAGAGAAGTGTCATGTTCAAGGATTTGAATTATTTAAATTACATGAAGTCATAAGTGTAGAAAATAACTTTAAAATATTTTAATTCCAGAGTATTAAATCAAAAATAACGCTCCTGAAATTTGTCCTACACTCCCTGTTCTCTGGCATGCTTTATATTGATTTTCCGCTAGAGAAAAAATATAGATTACAGGGAAAATTAATAATTATAAGAAGTTGGCTGGTACTTAACCTTTATCTAGCACATATGTCAGAACAAGATGTGAAAAGTAAGACTGTGTATATTGAACATCTTGTATTTGCTGTTGTCTTTTTCCAATTGGCAGAGTTAATTATTGTTCAATTGACATCTGCCTCTAAATCATTACTAAATACATGAATTACACTTGTTTTCATATCATGTCCTTGTATTAATTTTTAATGCACATTATATACACAACTTATATTAATTTCTATGCATTTGCCTAACAAGAAAAAAATGTACTCCTTTTTTCTCTACTGCTAATGAGGCTTTATTTTCTTTCTGTTTCCATAAATTCCCTGTACTGAGTAGTTAAATGAGTTTGGTTCAGATAGACAGTTTTGTTCTTTTTCAGAAGAAACACATAAATTTAATTTGAAGTTCTCTGCTTGACAAGTGTCTGCTAGCTTTTTTCCTTGGATACTTTCAGTCAGAAAGAGGTAAAATTGTTTCAAAAATCTATCAAATCTGGATCAGTCTTTCAGTAGTCGGTTTACTCTGTGAGCAGTTTATTTGGATTTGGGTTTTAGACACCCATTGTTCAAATAATATCCTGATGTTCACTCCTCAGCTGTTGGACAAGAACGCTATACCACCACGTTTATAAGTAAGCACAAACCCTTGTTAATCCTACTGAAAAACTATTTCAGTATACTTTCTGTAATCAGAAACAGTCCTCTAGTTTACAACTCACATATGCCTTTGAGCATCTTATTGGTTATTCCATCAGCATTATCTACAGGACTTTTTTCTTGCTTAGTCTAATAATCTTTTATAATATATGAAGTAATCTTAATTCTATGCATTTATGGCTTGATTCTAATATTGACCTAGGTGGGCTATTTTGGTATTAAAAAAAAAAACAAACAAACCAGCTAATATATACTAGTGTTAATAAAATGGAAATGGCAGGATGAAATCTGATAAGAAAAATAAACAATATTTTATTAGGGAGAATTACTGTTTTGAACAAAGTCTAGGATTCTTCTTACACAAGGGGAACACTGTGGGTAACAAAAAGCTCTGCAGAGAAAACCTGTACTCCTTCATAAAACCAACATTTGGAAGGAAGGCAATTAGATAAAAACGCAGGATGAAATGTATAATAAAAGCAGTTGCTTTCAATCTTAATTCTTCTCTCTCGGTTTTCTCATCAAAACTCTAAATTTTTCAACTTTTCAACCATCACTTTATTGTCATGCAAATAATTTCTTACCCTTAAATTCTTGAAAGCTGGAACAGATAATGTGTGACTATACAAATAAACAAAAGGTTTTAAAATTGTGCTCAGAGACAGTCAGAGTTGGGAGATTGTAGCGATCAGTTCAGCTGAGATGCACATTTTCCTTTTAGCCAGGGAAACAATAACACTGCTATTATGTAAATCAATGACTTAGAACCACTCAGAGCACAGACAGGGGATGGGGCGAGAAGTGCTTGCACTGATACGGAGAAGTAAACAGCTCAGCATTTAAAAGTGAAGTGGCAGGGGAATGATTTTCAGAAACTGAGTTGTGAATATTACTTGATAAAAAAAAATGCTTTGGATTGTTTCTTTCAAACTTTATCTGTCATACAGTGTTTAAATTGCAGATGTGTCCCAAGAAGGTTGCATAAGCAGAATACAAAAGAAAAAAAAAAATACGTAGAAAACCACGATCTTCCTGCAAAACTATGTAACATGTTACAGCTTTTGTGCACAATCAACGAGATAATCTAGTGTAAACACACGATCTTGCGACATGTTTCCACCCACAGCTGTGTTAATTTCCCTTCACTGTGCTACACGTGGAATAAAAAAAACCTGTGATGAATAAAGTTAAAGTCGTTATTTGGTAGTGAGTGGGGGGGCTGTTTGTTTATTTGTGGGGGTTTGGTTTTGGTTTTGGTTTTTAAGACAGATCCACTGTCTTTTTGAGTTGACTTTCTGTGAGGTGAAAATTGAAAACAAAAAAACCCAAAAAACAAACAAAAAAAGCTCCCAAACCAAACCAAAAAATTAAAATCTAGCAGTCCCCATGGTTAGCAGCCTGGCTGACACAGCGGTTCCTTATCATGTTGGTTGACTTCCCTTATCTGCTGAAGCACTCTCCTCTATGCAAGCAATAGAAAGGGATCTTAAGCCAGATCCCTTAAGTGTCTTCTCCCAAGAGCAAGATAAGAGGAGAAGTATATGGGGAATGGCTGGAGGTGCGAGGGGATCCCTTGCATACAGGAGCTCTGCTGAAACTATGGAGCAGGTCTATTTGTACTCTTGTTTCACCAGAAACTCAGTGGCTGAGTTTTCTATAGTCACCAGGGGCTCCCGTCCCTCTCAGCATACCTTCATCACACTGGAGAACTCCTCTTACACTCATACTTTGGGATTTATGCGTTTAACAGGCGATCCCAGAAGTTACAGCAGGTATTAGGGCTTTGTTTTCTTGCTTTTCATTTTTTTTCTTCCTTTTTTTAGCAACCTCTTTTGTCAGTCTCTTCTTCAGAGGAGTCAGCTTTGCAAACGGGTTCTTTTAAGCACGCCCCCCGTGGAAAGCAGCTGAAGGCAGCAAGGCATGGCTGCACACTGCTTATCTGCCGTGGAAGGAAGGTCGTTTCTGTGCTCCTTGGTCAGACCTAACCACCAGTTCTCCTTCTCACTCCTTCTGGTCATGACCCAGCGGGTGGGGGTTGTTTCAAAATTACTTTTGATGTGGAAATTTTTGGAGGGTGGAGGCAAATGCCTCCTGTAGATGCAAGACTGGAGTTCAAATTTCCAAGGTGGAGCATAAACACACAATAAAACAATAGGGAGCTCCACCAATCTGCCAAATTTAAGAAAGTTATTGCCAAACAGGTGGCAACTAAGATATTTTAAGTACAGGACCTATTTGTCTCACTAGGAACTGTAATCCTAACTCAGACAGTCAGAGCAATATGTCCCATAAAAAGCACTGTGGATATTTTTCCCCCTACTCATTTGCATAGTCTTATGGGAGGCAGGACACTTATCCACCTGCTGATAAAATGTAAATTGCATAAGAACTGCATTCTCAAAATCTCACTGCCACTTTTAAAAGTTGCTTCAGCTTAACTTATTCTCTCAGGAATTAATTATCTGACAGATGAGAAAGAATGACAGGTATCCACAATTTTTTGAGGATTTAAAATGATTTGTGAGTGATAGTTCCTACTCACATATATCTTGAGGTATTTACAAATTCTGTGAAAACAATCACAAAAGAGCTAGTACTATTCTCATATTTTGTTAATCTCTTTACAGTTTGATAGTGTATAAAGGGCAAGAAAAAATACCAGAGATAAAAATGAAAATATGAAATTTAGAGCAAAAATCTGTTCAACTTTTTGTAATCAACATAATTTGCATCACCATCAATCACAAGGTTTCTAGGGGTATACTTCAAGGTACTAAGAAGGACTGGGGGCTCATTGCATTAGTCTCATCCATTAAGTGAAGAGAGTATTTTAGATGTCAGAGGGTAACTCATGAAGACATAGGCAATAGATTAAAGATAAGCTGGTGCAGTGTAGCTTGACAGTAGGAAGACCTGCAGACACTATATTGACTTCTAGAACTGAGGCATGCATAGTCAGGATTTCTTTGCCACAGAAGCTAAGACTGAGTTGTTTCAAAATCCCAAACCAAGCATAACAGATGTATTTTCACGTTAATTTGTGCCCTCAGCTAATCTACAACCGGCTTCCATTTCTCTCACAGAGAGCACCACAAAAGTTTCCAGAAAGTTAACTGAGAAAAAACCAAAAAACCTCTGAGCAAACACTGGCACTGTGTGCCTCCTAGTTCTGTACTCATTCCATCAAGTTCTATTTTCCTGTTTTTTTCTATTATAATGTTTTGATACCCTGTCAGAAGTGTCAAGGGTCACTTACTGCAGCTACTGTAATTGTCTTTGGTGTTCATTACAAATGCATGGTGTTGGAGATACATGGTGTATTATCACAAATTGCCATGGATGCCAGATACCACTTGTCTGAAATCACAGGG
Source organism: Sitta europaea (assembly GCA_013400255.1). NCBI lineage: Eukaryota > Metazoa > Chordata > Aves > Passeriformes > Sittidae > Sitta > Sitta europaea. The sequence continues at coordinate 185,201 of VXBS01009071.1, read as the reverse complement.
TATCTGCTGAACTCCAGAAGTCCTCAGGCATGATCAGTCCTTGCTTTTACATTGGAGAATAAACTTAGATGTTCTGAGTGGCCTACTCCCCCTTTTGTGTCATTCATGCTCAGTGCAATTATACTGCAGAATTTTCTAAGTGGAAAAACACAGTGAATGTTAGGGTTTAGTTCTGAAAAGTAATTCAAAGACTTTTTAAATTTAATTTTAATTTTTTTTTTCTTTAAGGGGTGAGAAGGCAAGAGAATGTGTGCAAATAAACCTGTGAAATGAACCAAATGCTGTAAAACTTGGCAAGGAATTGCTATTTTTACCCAGGTTTCAAACATGTGTGAAACCACAGTGCTCTGCTTTTAGGACATTGTGGATTTGTAATAGCTCATTCCTACCAGTTTTTCTCTTAAGCATGATACTTGAATATTGCAGCCCAACTGAAGTTTGATAACAATCAGACTTACAACAGTGTCAGTGCACTAAACCTGTGAAATGTGATAAACGTGCACATAGGACTCTGAGGGCACTGTCAGTCTAGTCCCAAAACACTGAAACCTCCTGGAACCAGAATTAGGCAGATATCTCAGAAACAGCATTTTCCTGCTCTTTTATTGTTAAGCCAGACCAAACTGGCACCATTCAGAGCCAGCTCTGATATTTTTCATCCCTGACAATAGATACAGTGGAATAGTTGGGAAGCAAAGCCCATAATCTCCTGTTTTCATAGGCAGCAGAGATTTCTCTCAAACTAAATCTCCATCCTCACTCATTACATTGAAGCTTGAAGGTAGTGGTGGATTCTCTCCACATTCTGGAAGGCTCTGAGGAGTTATGCACATTTCCCAAAAAGTCATGCAAAATTCCATAGGTTATTTAGATGCAGGCACTTCCTCCTCATGCATAACCTCAACTACTGGACCATTCATTTCTGCAATATTTAGTTTTGGGAAGTTACAGAGGATAATGGGAATGCCAGAGTATTTTAAGATGGAGGAAAATGCTGGTAAAATACAGCTAGGAGTTGGGGTTTCTTGGGGTTCGTGGGGGCTGGCAGGAGTAGTAACCAGCCTTTTTAGTCTCTATAGGAACATTTACTGGGAGGGTGAGTTTGCATTAAACTTGAGCCTCCCAAAACAAAGTCGTTTGAATATTTGTTTGAATAAGATAATGCATCAATAATAAAAGACAAACGTGGGAACTATATATATGCCTCCCTGTTCATAGAGTTCCTGGATTTGTGTAAAAAAACACCCCCTGATTTTAATGAAAAAATCAAATTTCTTGCATATATGCATATGTAAATTTGACCACAAGTAATTAAAATACTAAAATTAGTATTCTCTGCTTTCTGATGCACACATGTGAGATGAATATGTGACAAGGCAGATATTCATAGAGGACATTTTTAATTTCTAACCTTTACTTTTGCCTCTCATCTGGTTTTAGTAAGCTGCCTGGAAAAATGTTAATTAATTTTTTGCATAAGATCCAGATCTAACTTAAAGGATCAAAAATTATATAAAATAAATAGAACATTCAGATTAAAATTACGAAACAAGATGTCTTCTCTTTACCACATTTATATGAATTAAAATTTTTCCAAGCATGTACAGGAGAAAGCTCTACACTAAGAAAAAGCAAGTACTTACAAATAAACCTCACTCTTAAAATTGAAGAGCAAAGAAGTAATTTCATGTACTAGGTTCTGCTCAACCTATTAGGTTGACAATATAGACAAAATTAAAATTTCCTCCTGGCATAAACTTGTTTTCTAAGTATATTATGTAATTTTTAAATTTTACTCTCTAATGCAATCTATTTTGAAATGTAACTATTCATTATTGTCTAGTCAATTTTTAGGGCAATTTGCATGAATTCTAGAAAAACTAGTTCTACCCATAGCTTTTTAACTAGGTGAAAAAAGCGTTTGGAGTCCAGTGCTCTTCCATCCTGACATTTCAGGTTTATCAGGAGGTTAATTAGACACGGTTCCAGCATTGCTTTAGGGCACAGCACAACAGATCAGTTTTTATCTACTTGCAGACTTGGAAGCCTTAGGAGACACCAGCTTAAGATTTATGCCAGGTTTAAGTTGTCTTTTCTTCTGCATACTTAGAAAATATAGTGAAATTCTCTTCCTCAGCACGAACTGCTTTGACAAAATTGTGTCGGTGATATTCTACTGGTGGTCCAAATGGAGAAAAAGTTAATCTGTTTAATGTGATAACTTTTAGTCACAGTATAAAATTGTAACATCCAGATGTTTGTATCCAGCAGGTGTTAGAGAGTTAGGCAGTGTTGTGGTTCAGCTTGGTCACTGCCAGCCTTCTATTGTTTTTATACTTGGACAAACACAAAGTCCAGAAACAAGGACCAATTTATGGAATTATTTTGCTCTGGTAATTCCTCATGAGACACAGAAAGCTAACCTTTCATCACAAAAATCTGAAAAAAATACATAAAGAAGAATGTCAGTGACTTGTCTGTGAAATTATAACCTTGCTTGGCACTAGTAAGAAGTGCTGAGGCAAGGTGAAATGCACATTTATGTATTATCTCTTCTGTAGAGTACAATCCTAAATTGTGTCTTGATCCTGTGACAACTCTTTTTTTTAAGGTGATAGGGATACAAAAGGATGTTTTTCTTGATACATCCCACGTATCCAGTTAGCATCTTATATATTATGCTGAATGAAATAGTAAATCCAACTAGCATGCCACTACTTTCATTTCTGTGATTTTTGTTTCTTCATTATGTTCATTTTTAGGCACATTCATTTCTTTTGGTGACAAGCTGCACAAAGCTGATATTTTCATGTTTGGAGTTGAGATGATGTCTTAAAGAACTTAGAAATAAAACAACATTCTTTCTAGATAATATTGGTATAGGAGGTAATATAAAGGCTTTTCCTTACTGGAGGCCTCCAGGGGCAGATATGGAAAATATCCACAAAAACCAACCCACATGGGGTGAAAATAGTTTTTATAAGTATAGCAAATTAACATATTTGACAAAAATCACCAGTTAGGAGCTTGAGTGATGACCCAATTCCCCCTCCAGGCCAAACCCCTTCTAAAAACTTCCTCCTCAGAGGGAAACTGAACTTCTTGATGAAAATGTGTCTCAAAGAGCTGTTTTTTGACCTTAGTTTCTAAGGAGAATCAAGATAAGACAGGGACTTTGAAACATCTTTTGTCTTTCTGCCTCTCAGAGAAGGGAGAAGTACTGGGAAAGCAGTAACAGGCTACAGAGCTATGAATATATGTGTAAAGAATACAGAGATTATATAAAAGAAAAATAATCAAAAATCAACTGGATCAGAGGTACTGTATAAAAGGCTTTTGTGGAAAAACTTTTCTGTACAGTATCATTCTGTCAAGAAAATGGAAGAAGAATCTTTGAAATTAAAACTGATTTGACCTGTTTAACTATTAATATTTAATTTGCTCATGTTTCATTGCATTAACATCCTAAGATACTGCAGAAATTAGACTCCAGTCACCATCATGGGGCAGAGACAGTGCTAAACAGTAGTAAAAATAATTACTTATTTTTGTAGGACAAGTTAGATAGCTTTTCTTTTGAATAAACCTTTCTTTTAAAGTCTTCTACCAAAGTAAGTGCAGAGTCCAATCTTGTTTAATTTTAGAGGACCAAGATTGGACACAAAATGTTTCCTAGGTTGTTTTTTTTGGTCTCAGCCTAGATCATTAATGTCATACACACCTCCTTTTCAGGTGGAGGCTATTTGTGTGACAACAATTTTATTGAAAAAACCAGGCTAGCACACATGTTTTCAAAGAAATATTTCTTATGTGCCATAAGACATGATAAGATATGGACCATGGGCTACAGCAAGGCAACAAAACTGGGTTCAGCAGAATTACAGAGAGGGAGCATCTATGGAGTGAGGAGGGCATCCACCCCTATCACTGCTGTGGATATTTAGAGGAAAAGCAAGTGATACCCTGCTCATCATTTNCTATCTTGCACAGTGTACTTTTGTTCTAGACCAACCCAAATGTGCCACACAACCACAGAAGATGGAGAACAAGAGGAGAAGAAGCAGCTCAGGGACACACCCCATTGTCTCCATCTTTGTCCCCTGATCTCACATTGTAAAATCCCAGAATTCTCCTTTTGCACCCTGTGACATACTAATTATCATTCTATCTAAATTCTTGTGACTTATAAGTCTTCCCAGGACATTCAGAAGGATGTCCTGGTTCCCACACTCATTTACTGCAAGAACAGGGCTCTGTGGTTCCCATGAGAGGGCACTGAACAGCTGCAGTGCTGCAGGTTTACTGGCAGCACAAAAGGATTTGGGCGCTGCTGTTTCGTGAGCCAGGGCTTTTGCTGCAGCTGAGAGGATACGTGCTCCCAAAGCCACGAACAGCACAGAGTTAAGTTCTCTCCATCCTGAACCTCTTTCACAGAAGAGCTACTGAAAGTTTCAAAGGCAAAACTTTGGCGCAACAAAGGAGCCCCAGGATGAAGATGTTTCTTCCCAGGGCTGCTTTTCCACTCAAAAACCACTCACAGGTGTGGCTGCTGTGCACCTCAGGCTCTCTCAAGAGGAAAAGGAACTGCCCCGTGCTCACGGTGGTCTCCTTGGAGAAGATACAGAGTGTTTTCAAAGGAGCAGGGAAAGTTTTCCTTCTCTCAGGTCCCTGCCTTCCTGAAAGGCACCCACTGGTCCAGTTGATCCTCTCTCATCCATCTGTTTTCCAAACCATCCCCATTATTTTGTATTCTTAAAAATACATATTGTTTTAAAAACTACAATAATACTAAACAATTAGGTTTTTTTAAGAATGCATCATTGCAAGTTCTTCTTAAAGAGTATGTGTTTATTCTGGTTAAAGGGTTATCATTTCTCTTTGCTTGAAAAAAACCAAATCAGACTACCCTTTTAAAAACCTTATTTTAAGAATTTTTTAAGATCTGCATAATTTTAAATACATAGAAAATGTAACATGACTGACTAGGTTAAATTGCTTTATTTAGCAGCTATACCTTCAAAAATAGAAATAGACAAAACAAAAATATTTTAACAAAATAACATTTTTAAAATAAGAAGGTAAAAACCCACTAGGCCTGTAACTTCATTCAATTTCTTGTTTCTTCTGATATTTCTAATATCAACAACTTGAAATATATATATATATATATATACACATGTATTCTTTTTTTTTAAACTCAGGAATGTTGCTCTGAACAATATTTTCTCTTTTACAATGCGTGAGTGATTTAGAACACAGCTGAAGTGGTTCAAACAAAGAGTTGTCTAGTTCTACTCTTAAATTGTGACAAATTACTTTCAAAGTCTTCATGTTGTCTCAAAAGAAATACTACAGCACAATCCATATTTTTAAAATTATT
>VXBS01009071.1:144202-173080 GCA_013400255.1 Sitta europaea | reverse complement strand
AAAAAAAAAAAAAAAAAGTAGAAGAAGTAAATTGGTAGTGGGAAGCTTTCCATGACTTAGAAGGAAGCTTGTTTGCCTGTGCTGATAGACACTGAACAGCTGGGCTTGTCAAAGGTCGAAGACAAGAGGGTATGGTTGATAATTTGACCAAATAGCCCTGGAGCCAGCAAGATCATTTCCCAGGTAGAATAACCACACTTGGAATTTACACATTCCAAACGATTTATGAATGATGCACATTTCCTAGACCATGCAAGCTTACAAAGGAACAGATTATGAGCACGTTGAAAGGATTGACTAGAAGAAAAAGCCACTCCGCTTTTTGGGTTTTTTTAATTTTCCATTAATTCATTTCTCTGATGAAAGCGATGAATTCCAGGACTGTTACATTCACAAATGATCTCCTTTTTAGAGTTTCTGTGGTCTGCAAGAACTCAGTAGCTGCAGGAAGTGACAGATATTTAACAAAACTATGTGGTATGGTGGATTTCTAATTTTTTTTTTCTTGAAGTCCTTGTGAGTTGCCAGTGTAAGCTTTCTGGTGGTACATGATGCATAGGAAGACCATGACATACTCAATGTCTAATTTGACAGAAGAACATGTTCTCTGAGAAGTCTTTAAATTTCTGTGTATATGATTCCAAAAGAAATTAACTGAAGCCCCAGAATATATCTGGGCCCTTCCTCCATTTCATTCTTCAAATAAAATTGCACAGTAAATTTAAGCAATCTCAGGTACCCGTTGTCCTTTGTCTTTAGCTGTCTCTCTTTTCTGAGACAAAATGAAGAGGCAGCCAGAAAATATTGTTTAATCCCTTTCAGCCAACTTTTCTCAGTCCATTTTAGGAATTGCCTGATCCCTCTGTCTTGGGTCCAAGAAATGAATAAATTTAGTGTTAAGAGGCAAATCCATGCTGCTTGTTATGCCTGTGTTCTCAGTTTTGTGGCTTGGTATTAGGGAAGTTCTGTTCATAAATCTATTGTGAAAACAGCTCAGCATCTTCTTTGGCTCTTCACCAGTTCAAAAGGAGCCTCTACACACAGTGCTCTGTGTCCCTGCTCTGACATTTCTTTAATGAATTGAAGGGGTTGAATCCTCAGGTTAGAACAGGCAATTAAAAACTTGGAGTATAAAAAGTAGAAAACTGGTATTTTTCTGATAAGCATATTTTCCTAAAATAAAAAAAAATTACTGAAAAGTAATCCTTCTTGTTTTATCTATGCTGTATTTCTTCTCTATTTTAGACAAAAGAGCAGCTCAGTCACTCAACTTATTGATCCTTCCGTTGAAAGGATCAGCTGAGACAAATGTATCAGTTGTCTTTAATTTCAATATTAGAGAGCTTTGTTGATTGTGGAAAATGCACTACAAAGATGTTTCTCTTGTGTGTGATAAACTGAGCATCTTGAAATAGAAAATAGACCAGGAAATGTGAAACACATGATCAAACAGCCATGGCCATCTACAATTCTACCTATTTGCAGATGCTTCTCACCAAAATTCTGGTAGAAGTCACTATTTACAACAAAGTCAACATACTTCACAGTCAGCTGTACACAAATCAGGACTATAATACAGTCACCTTTATCAGCCACATTTTATATTAAACGTTTGGCTTACAGAGCAACTGAAGCTCAAACTTCTGTTTTTCAACTCAGCTACTGGGCATAATCTTCTGAACAAGATCAGTTGGACAGCTGAGAAAAGGATGTTTTGAAGCACTGCAATAAGGTTTGCCAGAGCTCATTTGTCAAAGATCTTGAGGAAGATAGAACACCTAGGCACAATGATTTATAACAGTTAATAACTCAGCTTTTTAGGGAAGGTTTCTTCTCCATAGGTCTATGCTAGAGCGAGACTGGAAGAAGCTAGAGACTTTGGGTTTCCTAGGCCAGTGGAAATTTGCTTTTAGATCTCTTTAGAGTAATCCAGGGAATCTTACATAGAATTAGAGAGAACATTTCCCAGCTGTTTATAAGCAGCGTCGTATCTCAGATGGTTTTAATACTATTGAACAAAACTTTATACTTAGACCTTGATAACTCTTAAGTGAAAATTGCTCCTATCTGTTTTTGCTGTTTATAAGTAGAAATAGAGATATACCTGGATGCAAATGTTTTTAGAAAGAGAAGGAACATGCAAACTGCTTGCTTGTAAAGATGTGAGGTCGGGAACAGATTCGCTGACTGTTCTGCCCTTAAACTTGTCGGTAGCTTCCACATTCCTGCATTTGAATACAGTATGCTAACTGGCCTGAAATTAAGCCATTCTTTGCTTCTATTAACAAGGTACTCCCTTGTATGACATCTTCCAAAAAGGAGATAACAATGATTTTGTAGCCAGCTCCTCCCACTAAGCCAAACTTAGTAAAGATGGAATTTGTCTGAGTAATTTGACAGAGGTGAGAAAAACATCTGTCTGCAAAGCATGCCTGTCACTGCGGGATAACACATGACACAGACTCCTTTTGTGATTTTTCTCAAGGCTGCATAAATATCTTTTTATTAGAAATCATCTCCTCTTATTCATAATTTTCCACAGACCAATGTGATTGGTGAGAGAAAGGGATATCAAGAGAGGTCCCTCCTCACAGAAAGAATTCACAACATGGATACTGTTACAAAAACATTTCTGGTGTTTATGTTCTTTACCTGGGAAAAATTTTCAGAAAACTAAAACATCAGAAAACCACAGCTTTAGAAAATCAGAAACTTCAGGCCTGAAGCCAGACTACACATGCCTATTAAAAATGGCTTTCTAAAGCCCAACTATTTTCTTTTGCAATTTCTACATGTTGACAATAGACCTATAATGACTAACAAGTGGAGCATTTTGTAGAAGCTAACATTGGACTGCAGATCTGAAATAGACTTAGCAATTTCTGCAGGTTAATGAATGTCCCATCTTGACCTAGAAACTACAATTGCTTATTTTTCTTTAAAACATTTTCACTAATTATTTTCCCAATTCTACCTCTTTGACTAAACCAGATTCAAATCCCAGTGTCTCCTGCCTGATTTCATACTGTTATAATAATTAATAAGAAAGTTTTTTTCATCGAATGCAATTGAATAAGAAGATGCTTTAAATGTTCAAGCATCACAGCTTTTATTAAATGTTAAACCAGTGTAAAAGCATCTTGGAGAATTATTCACAGGCTCTGGATGAGCAAGATGCCTGTGTGGGTACCTTTTCAGAAAGATGGACAGCTTAAACTATGGAGTCCAAGTGCAATTTATGTAAGAGGCTTTCTCTATTTAAATGCATAATAGTCAGTTCCCACTGGATAGTGATTCTAATCTTTACTAACTTTCAACTTTAAACTTCTAAGCTTTACTACCTAGCCCTTTAAGAACGACAAATTCAAGTTACTCCTAAAGTTAAATTGCAATACAATTATTGTAATTGCAATTCACTAATACACTTTCAATTTCTTTCATAAACTTACCATCATGGATATAAGCAAGTAAGAATTGGGCATGAAACTTGAAGGTGTATCCTACTCTTCCCTCATTAGGAGCATTCTCTCTGAAAGCCTCCTGGAAACTCCCTCATCTTTGACATCATTGGGTGTCTCTTCTTTCTGAGGCAGACCCAGGCATGCATCTACCTATCAAGTAGATATATTTCACCACAAACTAAATGTATAGGCAATTTCAGCAGTTTTTGCTGTTATTTTTTGCTGTTATATTTTGCTGTGCCTAAAGTCTGCATCTCTTTTTACATTGTGATTATGTTTGGTGTGCAAATAGTTGGATCAAGTGCACACCAGCCCTGCAAGGTTTGTGATATGGATCCAGAGAGAGCTGTGGTGGTGGGCAGCAAGTTTGTCAGCATTGAAAATGCTGAGCTTTATGAGGAGAATGTGCAGAAATCAATGTTAGGTACCCAGTGCGTGCTGGTGTCAGCAACTGACACCATTATTGACCTTATATTTCTCTTCCATGAGACTGCAGGTCACCTGACATTTGGAAGGTTATAGTTTTGGGCTTAAGTGGCTTAGTATGGCAGCTATTAAGATTTAAAAATGCATTTGTGAAGCCTCACTTGTATCTTGTGAGATGAGTTCTGTTTTCAAGCAGAGGTAATCAGATATAATAAGCAATCATCTAGCTGCAAACTCATGCTTCATCACAAATAAACTTGTCATATTACAAAATAATGAATGATATAGAATGTCTCCCCTCATCTTGAATCTTGGTCAAGAATTTATTCTTTAGGATTTCTAAACTTTTCAAAGATGTTGTAGTACTGGTACAAGTTTGAATTGGATTTCATGTGATACTCAGACTGGCAATTCATGTGTTTTTTCCACCTTACATGTGATATACTGTTTGCAATGAGCTGCTCACCCAGCACTTCAGTGACATTAAGTGATACAATTATATAATAAATAAATGATGCTGCTCTGTGCTCTACCTCTTAGAAGATAATCCATATGCATTCAAATAACTTTGCCTCCAGGTTGTAAATAATTTGAAGCATATGTGGTATATAGACCACGTCCTATTTCTTTCTGGACAATCAGCATTTTCTAAATGGATTTTGACAACACCTTTTCATCTCATACGTAAATCATTCCAACATGCTTCATTAACAGATGTGTGATTATAGATTTAGGAACATACATAGATACTTCTCAAAGTAGGAACTAGTGCATATTTCTATCTTTAAGTAACTAGTCACAGAAAAAAATCAGAAGAGGTGCTTAAGAAAATTCTAGCATAGTTTTGCAATCTGGCTTTAGTATGAGATAATTTTTTTCTTAAAAGAGACTCAGAGACCCAGGTTCTCAACTGTGAAATTTTGGAAATCCCACTCACAATAAACAAACATGGAGAAATTCACGTGCAATAATTTCCATCTTATTTTTCTTTTCAATAAAGTTTATCAGAAGAGTGAAAAACTTGAGTGTGGAATGCCTTTGAGATTCAATAATGAACTAAATAGTATTAGTCTTTTCAACAGTCCATCTTGTTTGCTTCAATAACAGGTCCAAAGGAAGTGTGAGGCAGCCAGATGGCCAGAACACAGCACTTAAAGGGAGAAGAAAATCAGTGCTAGAATATTACATAATAGAACAAAGTATCCCTTCTTCATTCAGAAGTTTGGATTGTTTGTTTTTTTTTTTCCTGAAGGATGAAAAACTGCCAGACTGGCCGTATTGAGTTAGAAATGTCTGCAGTTAATGTGAAATGTAGCCAGTTTCAATAGTCAATATTAGCCCATCAGTCACTCCAGACTCATCCTCTGTGAACTCAAAGCGACGTACATCAATCTGCAAACCTTTTTCCTCTGTACTGAAATGTCCTAGCACTACCTCCATGAATTCCTACAAAAGTGCTCCTTTCCTGAGCTTTATAGCCATATCACAGCAATTTCCCCTCACATCTAGCTGAACCATTTCGTATTGTCTGGTTTAACTAGTCCCATCCACCTAGCATAAAATGTGGCTGCTGACTTCGCTTTTTCTTTTTACCCCTGAATTACCTGCCGGTAACATTTGCATTTAGAACTGAAAAAGTTTTCTAAAGAATAAAGTCTTGAAGTTTATTCAAGATGAGATGAAAGCATTCTGTATCATGTACATTATCATGCACATGTATCACCAGTATCATGCACTGGTCCAAGAAATAGACAAGAAAAATGTGTCTTGACAACATAAGGAAAAACTGTAACAGTACTATACATACATTATGTACCTCAATGGATTACAAAATAATTATATATTATAAAAAACAACAACAAAAAAATACAATGTCATATATTCCCACCACACTGGCTGAGTTTGGAAGGGATCTTTGGAGGTCACCTGATCCAACTCCCCCTGCTCAAGCAGTGCCACCTAAAGCTGACTACCCAGGACCATACCCAGATGGACTTTGTATCCTTCCAAGGAAGGACACTCCACCTCAGCAACCTGTGCCAGTGCTCAGTCACCCTCCCAGTCTGAGCCTTTTGCCTCTTCTCCCGTCAATGCAAAGAACCTGGCTCTGTTGTCTTTGTTTCCTCCCTGCAGATGAGATTCCCCTAAACTTTCTCTTGCCCAGCATGAACAGTCCCAGCTTTCTCAACCTTTCCTCCCAGAAGAGATGCTCCAGTCCAATAATTTGTGACCCTTCAGGGGACTGTCCCAGTATGTCCATGTCTTGTACTGGGGAGACAGTGCTGGGCACAACACTCCCAGGTGCTGAGTAGAGAGGATCATCTCCCTGACCTGCTGGCAATACTCCTAAGGTGTAAATAATGCAGGTTGCCATTGGACTTTGCTGCAAGGGCACATTGCTGGTCTATATTCAGCTCTTGGTGCCCACTGGGATCCCCAGGTCCTATTCACCCGCACACAATGATTGACCTAAGGTCATTGTGAGTGGCCTTGCAGTGACATAAGTGCCCTCAGCACTTGTGGGTCCATCCCACCACAGCCCATGGCCTGATGAAAGTCCATTTTGCAGCAAGTATTCGCTGACCAAATCCAAAGAATAAGGTCTTCCTTATTTTATTTGCTCCTTCCTTTCTGAGTGGCCTTGCTAGCAAAGACAGTGACAAGAAAGGCATTCACAATTTCAGTCCTTGCAACAGAGCTGCCCATTACAATCACTTTTTCCTGGTCATGCTGCATGGTCTGGGGCCAGGTGGCCCAAACACTTCACTTGAAGGCTCGTCTGGCTGCTTTTGGCTCCTCTTCCACTTTCAGGGTGGAGCCTGTGCTGAGCTGTAAGCCCTAAGGTGTGGCAGGAGCTTTCCTGTTGAAGGCAGGACCATGAGCTCCCAGCCTTCACCTCACCCCACCCAGGGCAAGCAGGTTATCAGGTTATCATGGGTTTTCTGCAGTGATTATGGACCCCATCCCTAAAAGGTTCAGAGCCTTCCAAAGCAGAATCCAGAGACTGCTGTGCAAATGGATGCCCCTTTTTGCCGTGCTTTCAGGACAGCCTAGTAAAGATTGAGATACCTGCTTCACCTGCTGGAGCAAAAAGGCACAAACTCAGCAGTCAGCTTTTTCCACTTTACTGGTGCAGTGAAATTTCTGTCTTTCCTCTTAGTTTGAAATGAAACTGTATAGTTTGGGGTTTTTAATGGGAATTCTATTGTTTCTAATAGTTTGATGGACATTTTAAATCTGAATTTTTAATGACAATTGAAACATTAACATTTAGAAATCAGGTATTTTTAAAAAATCTAACAAAACAGATTTTTCTTCTGGCTCAAAAACTGAAATATGGAAAAGAACAAATTACTAATGAGTCTTGCTAAGAGAGCATTTCTGCAGTTCCTTTAGACTTAAATTGGTTTTCAAACTTTTTCATACAGGTTCTGACACTCCTGAAGCTAAGCAGGGAGGCTTACCAAGGAACTGATTTCAATGGAAACTCACAGAGGAAAAAAGATGTATTTCCAGGCTGATTTATTCCTTAATACTGTTCACTTTGATTCTTAGTATACTCTTATTTGGATAAGGAAGGATTTGAGTGTAACAACTCCAGAACTAAAAGCACCAGTTATTAAATGCACCATCAAATGCACTGGTTTTTTAAACCATATTTCAGGATATTTGCACACTGTTTCCCTTATCTTTGACTCATCATCCCTGAGTGGTGACACAGTCTGAGTTCTTATCAATAAGTTGTAGAGTTCCATAGTATCTGACCATGGGGTTCTGTTGAATGCTCAGTCAAAACAGATCTTGCTCAGATGAAGGTGATACAGGAGAGCTCCCCGAATACCATAATCAAGTGACTCCATAGCAAAAATTGTTATGATCAGCCCTGTGTTTATAAAGAAAATCCAACGTAGAAATTGCATACAGCCTTCCATTTAGTATGACAAGTGCCACATTGAATAACATTATTCCCATTTTATAGTTGAGTGGTCCACAGATTGCATGGAAAGAGTGCCTTTTAATCTCCCTGCTTCTTGTTTTATAGGTCAGACCCCGTTCTCCCGAGGCTTCAGTGCTTTGTATTACCAGCTTAATTCAGCACACCCTCTCTCTCTGGAGCCAGCAGAGGCTGAGCACACAAACCTTGCAGAAGGTGTTCATAGTACGATGCTGTGCTCTAGAAGTAATCAGCTTAATTCTTCATCAGCTTCAAAGCTCGAGTTCACTGTAATATCATGCCCTGATCTAGAGACAAAATTATATAAAATGCCACCCAGATCCATGCAGTTACACAATGATGAAAAGGCTGTAGGAAATCTAGTAAGGTGCCTGCTAGCTCAGGAGTCAGATGAAGTGGCAGCCAAAGGATGCATAGGCTCAGCAAAAGGGCTCACATCTTTTCCATATCCTCTGGTTGCTTTCCCTGCTGTTTCAGTATTACTATCCAGGCTGAACTTTAATCAATTTGCTCTCAGCCACGCCACAGTCTTCACTGAGCTTTTAATGAGATGCTTGATCACACTCTCTGTGCAGGATGCTGCAGATACAAAATTCCCTCACAGACTCCCCTAATTGCAATTGCCTGATCCTACTATCAAGCAGAACCATGACAAGATCCCATCTAGTATTCTTCATGCTAGAACAACTACAGCTTGTTTAATGATTATTCACTTGCTTATTTAATAACAAAAATCTATGCACAAATCCAAGCATCAAATAAAGGAGATTTTTAAGGCTGTTTTATTGTCTCCAAATGTATTTAATTTAGTTTTGTCTTTTTTGTTCTTTGGAGGAATCTTGTATTTTACTTTGTTACAGTAATAGGATTATTGAGTTTAACCACTTATGTTGGAAAATAAAATACCTCCACACAACCAAGGATGATAAGATAGAATTGCTGCAGCCTGTGGGGTTACTAAGAACTATCATCTATGGATTGATTCTTACTGTGTGTGGGTTGGTGTAATCATCACCCCACCCTCCAGCAAAATAAAATCAAAAACATCACTGAAAAAGTAGTGAAAATGAAATATTCCTCCTCTTTTAACTGTATGCATTAATTCTCTGTCACGTCTTCCTGTCCTCTCCTCTTCCAAATGATTTATAGTGCTTTACCTTTGCGCTGCAGTGATTATGTCCCCCAATGCTGAGCAAAATCATTCATGTTTTGAAACTGTAATGAATTGGTACTACAGTGGTGGCTGTGGGATTTCTCAGTGAATCTTATTTAAGAATTTGGTAATATCTATCAGTAATGAATGCCTGCAAGACACAGTGACAGAATACATATATACATACGCACAGACTTGTATTAATTACTATGTCCCTCTTTTATCCCTGTCTTATTTACATTATTCCAAGAGATTAAATTTTCCTCTGTACCTTCTTCTCTTTTCTTTCTTCTCCCTAAGCATTTTTCCTTCTTTGAACAAGCTTTTAATTTTTGTGTTCTTCAGCAGTCTTATTTTTTCATATGTCTGCTGCTGTAGATAACACCATGATGTTGTCAGAAGCAATATCAGATATGTATTCCTTCCCAAATAAAGACAGTATTCTCCTTCTAGAATAAATGCTGTAAATTCTTAAAATCCACTTGTGTCATGACTGTCTTATCAAACAGGCTTTGAGACAAACAATTTCATCTTTTTCCTGTGCAGGATAGAAAGGCAAATTTGTTATAACTAATCTTTCACACAGCACCATGTATATTTTATGTGTTATTTAATAAGTCCTGCCACTTTGCTGTTATTTGCTGGAACTGTAATAGAGTTCAAAGGCCCTAACAGAGATCAGGATCCTATTACAACAGCACTGCCACAGGGCAAAAGAACTTCACCCTCTGACCCTGTGAAAAGAGTGGAATTAAACTCAGTAATAATCTTAAGCATGTCCAGGTTAGACATGGATAAGGAAATATGTGGATTAAAGAATGAAAATACTGCTGCCTCTGTTTTTTCTGCAGGTTGGAAAGCGACAGCAAATTTTAATGATTTATCCAGGACACACAAGGAGTTCACGAAACAGACAGATAATATTTTTTCAGTCAATAATCTTATAGATCTTTATTTTTTGCATCTTATTGCCAATAGGAGAAATAAGGTTTAAGCTGAAACAGCATAGAAACAATAGTGTTTTGAATTGCAATGTGTTAAACAGAAGTATAAAAAATAGATTTGTGGCCACACAGGTATCACTTAAGGCACAGCACTATGACAAATCTGCACCAAAGGGTATTTTGAAAGCCTTTTCTTCTGAGGCCTGTCTGTGGAGCCTGTGGCTTGATTAGGGACTCCAGAGGAGAGCAAACTAAGCTAATAAGAACTGTGATAAATGGGGAGAAAAGGGCATCTAGGGGAAGAAAGGACTCGAACTGGGAATAAAGGAACAAAACTGTATCTCTCATAAACTGGAGGGAGAGGACTAGAGAGTCAAATTTGCAAATGGGGCGTGAACTCACAGTGACACAATCTTCTTTAGAAATTAAATTTTAACTATGAATTCCCAAATCTCAGAGCTCCTAGACTATCAGCAAATCCTTCACAAATCATCTTTGATATCACTCAGGTTTTGAAGACACTTTGCTGCAGCTCAGCTCAGAGCAGCATAAAGACCCAGCACGATCCAGGTGAGTATATGCACCATGACATATAGTCCAGAGCTTTGTTTTGTTGCTTGGGATTTTTAACAAAAAGACGGGAGATGACACGCAAAAACATAGCTTAAAACATTACAGATGTTTCCTATACAAACTTAATAAATCTCTATTGCATCTTCGCATTATAATTTGTAAGTTTATTTTACACAAGATTTCTTCCCCATTCAGTGCTCTCTGAATAGTCTTGCTCTAGGGACAAATCAGAATTATACAGAGTAGGATGCTGTATAATCCTTCCATTAATTTTGCAGAAGTTAGAAGACGTGCAGTACTGGATGTAGCAGAAACCTGATGAAAAGAAGGAATGGTCTGAAAAATCAGGGAAATGGAACGACCCTCATTAAGTGTATCCATCACTCTCTCATGAATCTCTCACAGCTACATGACCTAAATAGAGCTTTTGCCAAATGGTTACTACCTCTGTATTCCTCTTGCATCTCCAAGCCCTTCCCCATGGTCTGAAAACATAAGGTATCTGTGCCTGCAACACAGGCAACAGGCATTGAATGTATCCAGCACCAACTAAAACATACCCTGTATCTAAACCATCTGAAAAATCAGCTCAAAAGCACCCAGATGGACTGTCAAAAATAGTGGATATTTTCTAATTTATTCTGTCTCAGTTCTCTCTCTGTCAAATTAGAATAATAATTCCTCTTCAGTGCACTGAAGTACTATGAAGATAAATACATTAAGATTTGTAAAGCACTCAAGCACTGTAGTGATGAGCACCATGGAAAAGCCCAAGAGGAAATTAAAAATTCTGCCTTCAGAGCAGAACTTAAAAATGTGGCATGGGACCACACACAGAACAATAACAAAGAAACAAAATTATGAATAGTTCCTCATTCAGGGAGCATTATCTATGTATTGTGCACTACAGGAAGCAGGAATCCAGGTGGGGAGTGGGAGGTACGTGACCAGTTAATTAAAACTGGGCTTATACTGCATGTCAGGAGGTAGGAAAATAGGGATTGGTGGACAATCAAAAGCCTGGGAATTCCAATAGTTGAGCTTATGGCTATAAATACACAGTCATTTCTTCTAGAATAGTTTTTATGTTTAATATGTAGAAAGCTTAAAAGATCTCTATCTCCTTTAACTCCTTTCACTAAGACATGACAGTGGTTAAAGGTTTGTCTAATATTAGAGCTGATCTCCTAATTCAATAGATTTGAGGTAGTATTTCTCCTGCTTCTCTCAAGTCAGCTTAATACCTTCTTTTAAAAATGTGGGATCCCACCAGAGACAGATGAATTTTAATGTAGCAGTGTCAAATAAAATGAATGCTGTTAAAAGAATCTGAAGAAAAGTTAATTGTACCAATCCAATACCTGTTATTTGAATGAAACCCAAAATTTGCTGGCTGAATTACCTGGAAGACATTAATCCCACCTGAGATTAAGTTATCCGTAACTCCAGAAGTGTCTTTTAAAATTTATATACCCCAGGTTAAACAAAAAAATAAAGGCTGCTCTCATCATCTGTGTGTATAAAAACCAGATTAAAAAATCACACTGACAGTTTGGTTTTGCCTTCAGAAAGTCACCTTTCTTATTCTGTTGGCAGTGCTCTGATTGTCAGATTGTTTTTCACTGCCTTGATTGCAGCATCTTTCCTTAATAAGTCAATCAGGAGACTGCATGTTTCATAGTGTCCCAGTAGCCCATAGCCCTTTTCTTCACAGAAAACTTTTAATAAAACATATACTAATGATCCATATAAGTATGGGACATTGGGCTTTTAGAAATTATTTTTCTTTGTCATTATTAAAATAATTATTTAGAAAGGAGAAGAGCTATTCTGAATATCTCTAAAACACAAGTAGAGATGGGTAAGTAATTTAAAATACTTTTCTCCCTAAATTCTTAGAATTCCTCCTCAGAATACCAGGGGTTTGGTTTTGGTTTTGTTGTTTGTTTGTTTGCTTGCTTGCTTACTTGTTTTGTTTTTTTCACAAAATGTAAAACTGGGATGTCACTTTTCCCAGACAGTACTGAACAATCTTAATATTCGATAATTTCTCATACATATGAAAGGAAAGGAAGGGCCAAAAAGTTTAAAATACTAGTTTTTTTTTAAATAGAAGTAGTAGTCTTGTACTTTTGTACACAACTTATTTCACAATGAAGGAGAATTGACAAGTTATAAAGTAAATCAAGACTGATATGGATAAAGAGTGGTTTAATTTATGAATTTAAGTCTTTCACGCTTCCTTTCTATTTGCATATGGGTTTAAACGTTAAAAGTTAGAAAAAATTTTAAAGTTACAGTACAGTATGGGGATTCAAATTATCCCCTTTAAAAACTAGTTGGAGTTCATGCATATGAGTAGTTACTTAGTATATGAAATGAACACTTCTGTGTTTGGCATCCAGTGATTGCTGGGTTTAGTGCTTTTCCATTTTTATATTTTTCCTACATTGATAGGACTCTAGTGAACCATCAAATATGACTGTAACCTGTGAAGAAAAAAATTGTAGCAGTTAAAACTCTAAGATTTTATGTCATGGAGATACAGATATTGGTGAAATTAAGTAAGTCTGTCACACTTTGCTGGATAAATATTCCATTTTTGAAAGACATCAAGCAATATTCCTAATATAGGACAGTGTATTAACTTTACCTGACTCACTGGCCATCTTTCCAGAAGCAAGGGTAGAATGATACAGGCATAAGACCAGCCATAATCATAAAGCTTGAGAGAAAAAGAGCCTCTGTGGAACCAAAGGATGAATTGTCTGAACTCACCATCCTGGCCAAGTACAAGCAGATGTGTCTAAGACACCGTGTGACAACATATGCATGTCACTTTCTGCTCCAGGCACCAATTACCATAATAGAGTGGGAAATTCTTGTACTTTATCTTTATTGCCCTGACAATGGGTTTTAGATTTCCAATGAATTTTAGAAATCCTCTGCCCCAGGTAAATTTGAATGCTTTAGAGAGGTAGATGGAAAATTCAGCCCCTGGCAGATGTTTGCTAAGAAGCTGCAAGAAGTTGCCAGGCATAGCAGAGGAGTTTCAGCATGCCTGAGCACTTCTGAAATCTCTTTTGGTCACTTAAGTGTAATGAAAGGCAAAATCCTTTTAAATCTAATTCTATAACCACTATTCAGATCTGAATTTTCACTTTGGGCAAAGGGAAAAGAGACCTGAGGGGAAACTAATATGTAATGTGATGCCATGCAAATGGCTGCAGGTTTTAGGTCACAAGTTTCATTAGCAATACCAGCTGTACTTATTGTAATAGTTCTGTGTATTCTGATATCTGGAAAACCATGAATGGAACATGTAAAAAGGTATACTGTCAATATTTCTCTTTCACTTACATATCGCATTACTGTTGGTAATTCCATCATCAAGCCCATTTGACAAACAAAAATGATGTGATGCGATGCAGGACAGGCTTCAAGAAAAAGACTGGAGTATTAGAAACTAAACTGCTTACATAAATCCCAATGATGAAGCATTCCCAACTTTCATTCACATCCACCTTAATGCTTTTATAAATAATAAGAGTTCCTTGTTTTGGTGAAACAATGTGTTCCCTCAAAACCCGAGAATTCACATTTTGGAAACAGGCAATTTACCAAATACTGATCCAGTTTTTAACTCCTGCTTTGTTACATTTTTATCAAAAGTAACTCTTGCAAGTACACTTTTACTAGGAATATTGAAATTCACCCCAAATTTATAAGCTTTGGTGAGCTGAGATCCCAGCCCTGTTTAGCAACCAGTGAAGAGCTACCACGAAGAGAAAGTCTAAGTTGTTGAGTCTCAGTCTGAAGAGTCTGCATTTCCCAGCCAAAGTGACAAAGCAGCCTGGCCAGCCTTAAGAGAGGGAACGAGCTCCCAACAGTCACGACAGCCAGCATCCACTGTCCCCACAGAAAATCTGAGTGGCAGGTCAAAACACAGAGAGAGGGTCAGAATTCCTGTGTGGAAGGTTCTCGTGCAGCAGGTTACAGGATTAAGCTCTGTGCACTGGTGAAGCAGATCTTACCTGAAAGGTTTCACAGCAAATTCTCTTCCTGTTGTCTCTAATGCTGACGAAGCTGTAATAAGATACATGTCTTGTTCATATGACAGTTCTTGGGAACAGCACATAGATTATGCATTTATTCCAGTGGGATTAGCATGCATCCCTCCATGGAGATCAACAACAGCAGCTTTCTAAATTTGTCAGATCACAGGTGATAGCCAAAGAAAAAAATTATAATTTCATTTCTGAAGTGTAACCTGACATATACTGTTCTGAATATATCAATCAGAGAAATCCAAATTTTGCAAATGCACATCTACAAAACTAGGATACATTCTCTTAACTATGGTTTAGAAGTACTTTTTTTTTTTTCCAAATAAGGAAGAATCCATAAAATACATGAGTGACACGGAATCTGAAAATCCTCTAGCTACCATAAAATATTGTTAGTTATAGTAAGGTGGTGAACCAACAACATCACAATCAGAAGGCAAGCAAAAAAAAAACCTCAGTAGAAATTTAGTAAAAATATCAAGCTTGAAAAAAAGCAAAGTTAAAGGGTAAAAATAAAAATCAATATAGTTGAAAATTAAGCAGAAAAGAGATTCCGTAGAATGAGAATGAGTGTCGATATGTCAGTGGGCAGAAAAGTTGCATCAGCAAAACACAACAGCACAGCTCTGGATATGTTATGCCATCAATATGTACAACCAAACAGGAAATAAGTTACAGAAGAAAATTATTCTTATATAATTGACACTTAGTAATTCTTTGCTGTTTCTTACCTTTCCAATTTCACTTAAAATATTATCCTTCCATAGCAGAATTTAATCAGAATGCAATATTCTTTACTAGACTTGTCTGTGTGAGAAACAAGATGGGTTCTTCCTATCTTCAGAAATAAAAAGGATAAAATGAGTGTGAAATGGAAAGGTAGCAGAGCTTCTAAAATAAAAATTTCATCTCTAATATATTTATGGCCATATGCTGTAGTGCAGCATTTAGAGTAAGATACAGTTCAAGTGTAAAATTTTTACAATATGGCACAATAATTTTACCTTACTTTCTCTAAAGGGTTTGTGACACTTGAAAGAGTTCCATTGTTAAAACTAACACTAACCAGTTTCCAATTTGTAGTGCTTGTTTAAAGCAGATAGTGTTTACAATTTTGAATAAATTGAAGTTAATTTCTCCTGTCCTGTCCTGTCCTGTCCTGTCCTGTCCTGTCCTGTCCTGTCCTCTCCTCTCCTCTCCTCTCCTCTCCTCTCCTCTCCTCTCCCTGAATCATTACTGCCATGTGTAGGTAAAATTTTTAAAAATAAAAATGAGACATATACAATGAAGGACTAAATAATTGATAACTACAGCCTTCATTTTCCAGGTGTAACACCCCAAAACTTCTTGAGTTGGATCCTACTCTGTTAAGATGACCCTGATTAACCTGATTGCATGAAGAAAGTTTAAATGTGCCCTTAGCAGATATTCTCAGTGCAAAGACACCTTTCAACAATCCCAATATGTGGCCATGAGAAAAGAACATTTATGTCCTGCTGTTAGAGCTGTCCATTGAGGCTGTGACCCAGAGTCCTCATTAATAAAAGAGGTATAGAGGGTAAACATTTTTGTCCAAGCAAAACAGCTTATAATCAACTCTGTGATCACAACCAGTATTGCCTGCCCTCAGCAGAGAGCCTGTAACACCCTGAGCACCACACAGTTGGTGCATGACTAATATTTTATATAATATTTATTGTGTGAGTATGAAGCCAGCACTGGTCAGGAGGATTTCTGCTCTCAGAGAGATGCCAACATGCTGTTGTGCTCTTCCCTTGCTGCAGTGTCAGGAAATAATGACAGAGGCCAATATAGGCAAGTCTTGCAGTTTGGGATACATTTAGGGAATCGGTAGCTGGGAAATAATTTAATGCTACTCTGAAGACATCATTCTGGCAAGGGGTAATTTTTAGGTCACTTTAGCATGCAGAAAGAGGTGTCCATTTTAGAAAACACCCTTTCTCCTGCCCTGTAGATGTGAGAGCACCTTGAAACAGCACTGAGGAATGGCAGGTCCTGTCAGGTATGCTCAGAAGCAGCAGTAAATTAAAGGCACCAGGAAAATATTTGTGATAATGGAGGCCAACTGGCACAAAAAGACTGCAGCTCTTCTAGTCAAGTCTCTAGACAGGTCTTCAAGAGAGGAGCTGCAAGCCAGCTAACTGTCAGAGGTGGAGGGGCCCATGAATTCTGACTCCCAAACCATGCCCAAGGGTAATTCTAGGCAATATTAAGCAATAGACAAAAAATATGCTGGGAGATACACTATATGCCAGGATAAGAGTATCTAAAGGGTTTAACAGGCTTTGGATCTAATAGCTTTGAAAGTAACTTTTGTGTCTTATCAGAAATTACTTCATACACACATTGTTATTACTGCAAGTCAGGAACAGAAGACTGTCTGTTTTTCTAGCATCGCTCCTTTCAGTGCTCTATACATTTTGGAGGTTTTATTCGTTGGTATTCCAATCTTAAAAGCATTTTTAAAAGCATTTTGTGATTTATGCAGTCTTAATAAGGGATTTATGTCAGAATTCATAGCTATCACCCAGAAGCCTGAGAAGAAAGTTTAAAAATTCCATACACGGATGGAATGTGGAACACTTATCCTTCTGAAATAAGAGGTGGATTCTAAGCTAAATTTCACCTTTCTTTTTCTCATTAAAAGTGCAGGTGATTTTACATGAAAAACCATTAGAAGACCCATTAGAAGAATGGTTACCAATTAAATAGAAAGCAGCAATTTTGGAGTTTGGATTTGGAATTTGGATTGAAAATTGGAATTTGATAGCTGCTTAAGTTGGTGTCCACTTTACAATTTCAAAATCTTGTTGCCCATTAAATCTATACTCACTCTCAATTTGCCAAGTTATAGTTAGGACAAACATGAGCCTGGTTTTTTATTAATTCAGTTCATCAGATAATAATTTTCAGTTTCAACTGTCTACAAGTTTCTTGCAGAGATAGTGTAACAAAATTACCATAAACTGCACATGAATTTGCCACAAACCTTCCAGGCCTTCTGAAGAAATTCTGCAAGCTTTCACAATAATGAATGAACTTTTCAGCTTGCCCACTGATGAGGTTCAACTTCCATTATCTTCAGAAATTTATTTGTGCCAAGCAATGAAAGGAAGAAACAATTTATTTCTGAGTTTCACTGTAGCTACATCCCAAAGCTATCAAGTGAATTTAGATTTAAGGATGGATATGATTCCACAACTTACATCAAAATTATACCAGATTATCTGTAGGGCTAAACTGTGACAACAGGCCATATTCAGATTTGAAACTGGACTATTCACATGACACTTGAAAACAAAAGCATTTTTACATATTGCTATTGTTCTTAAAAAGCAGAAAAGATACAGAATTTACTGCTTAAAGTCAAAGTCAGAAAGTTACTTCTGTGCTTAATAAAAACCAGAATTGCAGGGAAGAGAAGGACTTAATGAATTCAGATTAATTTTATATCATTGCATGTGAAGACTTGTCCTGAAATAAGCTCATTACAGTTGGCACATCAGGTATTCATCAAGCACATAGCAAATACATTCCAAGACAAGGAGCCCGTGCTGGGGCCAATACTTCCTAATGCCTTCATCAGTGGCATGAGCAAGAGGATTTAANCTGGAGAAGAGAAGGCTCTGGGGGAGACCTTTATGTGGCATTTCAATACTTAAATGGGTTGTATAAGAAAGATGGGGAGGGAGTTTTTAACAGGCCCTATAGTATTAGCACAGTGGTAATTATTTAAACTATAAAAAGGCTAATTCAGGTTAGATAAGCAGAAATTTTTTTGTGTGGTTGTGGTAAAACACTGGAACAGGTTCCTTAGAGAAGCTGTAGGTCACCTATTCCTGGAATTTTTGAAGATCAGGCTGGATGTTGCTCTGAGCAACGTGATTTTTTTGATGTTTCTGCTTATTTCAGGATGTTGCACTACATGACCTTTTTGGTCTCTTCCAACACAAACCATTCTATGAAGAATGAAGTTGTGGTTCTCAGAACATCAAAGAACAGGCAAACACAACATAAGGCCTCCATAACAAAGTGATAAACCCTAATTTGCCTTAACCTTTATATTTTTAACTGCTTTTAACCTTTGTACATTTATTCACTGACTATGTTGTGATCTCTGTAAGGGTTTGAACATCCTCCTCTGCAATACTTTTGTACCTAGAGTAGGATGTTACGGATGCAACAACAAACAAACTGGAGAGCAGCTCTGCTGGAAGGGAGATGAGGTCCTGGTGTACAGCAATTTGAGTGATTCAGCTCTGAGCCCTGCAGCAAAGAAGGCCAACAGCATCCCAGCCTGTAACATAAGCACAGGTTAAAGGAAGTGATTATCCTGCTTCATGCAGCTCCACTAGAACACATCTAGAGTACTCCTGCTTCCAGTTTTGGATGTACAGTGAAACAAACATTGATAAACCGGAGCAAGTCAAGCAGAATGCCACCAAGAGGGTAGCCATGTCACCCAAAAATCTCTTCTTGGCCATATTCTGGTGGGGCACTAGTTGACCTCTGCAACCCTGCATGACCCTCACCCATGGGCACAGGGGTGGCATCCAAGGAGTGCTGCTCTCCAAACTGCCCATATGATGACCTGTAGGGTAATTTCCTGGCTTGATCCTATCCTCATAGGTTTGTGAGATGCCCTGGACTGTCAGCCTGTGTGTACTGCTCCCCTCCTGGGCTGCTGAGATTGATTGCTATGAGGTTCCTATCCTGAGAGAGATGGGTTCCCCTTGTCTCCCTGGGCCTGGGGAGATCCTGGTCCTCTGCTGTGCTCTGGCACCTAGTCATGATTGCATTTTCAGCTGGCTGGTTCTCTGCACTCAGATGTTTAGACACAGGTGACTGGAAAAAAGGCACTGTCACATGGTGACAAACGAGTGTGGAGCCCACAGCTATCCTTGTTACTACACAGAAAGTTCAACGTAACAACTCTGACATGTCTTGCTTGAACGGAGAAAAATAATGTGACACGTGGATAGTTAGAGGTGTTTATTTGAGAAATCCGTAGAAAAGGTGCCAATGGAATTTTTGGATTAATGCAGCAAAACCAGTCTTGCTACATACACTCTTTTCAAGGTTAGACATGTTGCATTTATAAATTATACAAGAAGATACTCAGATGAAACACAGAGGATGTGTGTCTTTAGATGTATTTCTCTCATTATCTAAAAGTATAATAAATCAGATCAAAACAGTATTTCACATAGTTGAAAAAGATTATTAAGCACAAACCAGATATCTAATATAAACTAGCCGAAAAACTTCTGTAATTTGATATTGAAAGTGAGGAATGTTGATAAGCTACAGACATTATATTCTGTGCACTTCCATCAACAATTTTAGTGCAGTTTCAACTGAAATGGTATAAACATAATCCTAGAATATCTACTGAGCAGGGAAAATCCCACGTTTTGCAAGACAGATATACAATTACACACAATGTCCATAAAGTAGAGTTTATATCATCACCTATGAAACAAAGCAAATTATTTTAATAAATGTTTCATTTAAGATCTATTTTGTTGACTTTTTTATTCAAGTCTGAGTTTGTCATGTTATGGGCTCTAGAGGGCACAACTGATTTACTGCAGCTGATTAGACAAGGGCAAAAAGAAGTAAAAATCCAGTAATCAATTTGTTACAGCTTCACCTGCAGGTGTTCAAAGCTGGTAGGTGGATATCTGCCTATGTTTCATTTGTTGCATATTGCTGCAAGCTGTGGAATTCACAGTACTGGCCTTTGGATCTGCTCCCACTCCATCAGTGCTGATACACTCTGGCTTCAATGTGCAGGGTATCAGCGCTTCCCAGGAAAGGCTTCCTGCTCTGTGGAATAATGTTTGCAAGTCCTACTGCTGGTTACAGGGTGATTCACTTGCCAGAGGTCCACAGAAAACTGTGTGCATGCTCACCCATCCCTAAAACATGGTGTAGGCCTGCCAGGGGCTACCTAAACTGTTTTAAATGTCACATAATCTACTAAATACTCATTACATGTCTAGTGGCACAACATATTAGATACACCAGCAAGCACCAGCTTAATTTCCAGGGCTAGGATCAAGTCAGCTGGCCAAAATTTTACCAGCAGCAGATAGCAGTTGTGTTTGTATTAAAATCTGAGAAAACTTAATCTCCATTCTCTCTCTTTATTTCTCTTATTTTTAAATATTTTTTTTAATTATTTTTTCCCAATTCAGAGAATGGGGAAAGAGAATGTATTTGCTAATGTGTGTATGCTTATTCATGGACTTGACCAGCTGGTCTTTTCAGGCAAGATGTGTGAGCTCCTACATAGTTAGAAGCAGTTTGGGATGGACTCTTGAGTGTCAAAAACTGTATGGCAGGTAGCTCTTGGTACCCAGTTATTATTGCTATGCTGTGTAATACTTAAAAGACAATTTTAGTTGTGAGATACACTCTGCTTGAAAAAGAGTAATGATGTGTAAAGTATCCCAGGGGACTGAGATCCAGGAATCTAAAGCAGTTTCTGAAAAGGAGAAATTCCACTTTAGAGAACTTATAAAGAAATCCCTGTGTCTCTCCATAAGAGCTTCAAAGTAAATAATGGCAAAATTGACATTTTTTGCCTTGGGAGACCTACTGTTGTCTCTTCCTAAATTCTTCAGCACCGTAGTTTGCAATGACATGGTGTCCCTCCAGGTAGTCTTCTACTAATAGGTACTGAAAAAATATTGCCAGACAGGACAGCTCTATTACAAAAAGACATAGGATTTTAATAACATGATTCTGACATCAGGATAACAGTAATACTTTGGCTTTTCCCTCGAGGAAAGTAGCAAAACCAAAATTATAAAATATGGGGCAACTTATACCCCACTCAGAAAAAAACTCCAAAGTATGATAATGAGGAAGTGAGAAAAATATTTTAACATGTTTTAATATTGAAATTACCCTTGGCACCAGAGTAAGGTAAAAATAACAGTAGAGTAATCCAGTTTCACAAATCAAATCCATGCAACTTTTTTGTCACATGTAGGGAGAGGTTTAAAGGAAGAGCTGCATCTCCTGAAACACTGGCCCTGGGAAGCACCTCCATCACTTTCCTATAAAGATGTCAAGTCACTTAACCAGCCATGGTGCTGTGGAGATAAATTTATATCAATCCTTCAGCCTGAAGAAAGCTCTGCCTTAAAGGAACAACACTTAAGAAATATGTAATCTTATAAACTCTACCCTTTGTTTCATGTCTGCCTTCTTGGGGATTTTCAGGTTAATAAAGTTTATCTTCTGCTGCTGCTTACATTTTAGAAAGACTCCTGTTCTCTACTGTAGTAGATATAAACATAATCAATCCAGAATTATTAAATCATCAACATGTTCTGCTGTTTAAAGGCAAAGGCTGAACTTCTAGACCATGGGTTAACAAGCTCTGTTTTAAAGGTTTTGGTTTTTTGGGTTTTTTTTGCTTGCAGGACTTTATTTAGTTTTATCAGTTTTCTTCACAATATAATCATACCAAGAACTGTGTCAGCAAAACCTAGGGTAGTAGTAGCATATTGCAGCATGGGAGGAGGAATGTACATTGTATGTGAGATGCAGGAATACTTTAAGCTGGAATTTGTCCTCAAGGTGGGTTTTTTAATACACTGAAAACTGTTTTATACAAATGTATTCACAGTGAAGGCTGTGATTTATTTAAGCCCATAAAGTAGCTTAGCATGTGCATTACTTCTGTCTCCTCAGAGAAGAAAAAATTTCCTATCTCAGGTTTGGAAGGGTCAGCATGATGCCACCAAAAAGTTAATTAAACCCTGTTGCTTCAAGAAGGGCATTCTTTAGTGGCAATAGTGGCCTGAGGAATTGCCATGCTCATCCTCCCCAAACTCCTCATTGTGTGGCTGAGTGGTGCTGGCCCAACACCTTTCTGGCTGTGGTGTTCAGCAGATAGGGAACACACTTAGTTTGAAAAATTGTAATGAGACTTACATAATGAAATTATGTACATTTTAAAATAACAGTATTTTGTTAAAGCCAGATCATCTCCTTTGTCTCTTTTGCAAAACAGTTGCATAAATAATTCTGGGAGCAGAAGTGAGGAAAATGCTGAAGACTGAGGAGGAAAACAACTCTAAGATGGAAGGGTGGCTGAGGAATCAATGCTGACTTCAGGTATTGCATCCAAAGATTTAAAATCATGAACTGCCGTTTTTACCAAGGTACATCCACACACAACTGGTCTGCTTTCTTGCAGCTGGAAAATAAATTTGATTTAACACCACTGAAATCTTTTAAGGTGGCTTCTGTATCATCTGAATATTAAACGTTTACACTGTTTTCCAGTCTGGATAAGTATAAGCAAGATAAAAATTCCATAATTTTCAAAGAGAGACATTAAGCTGAGAAATTATTATTCCTTTAGTTTAAGAGTAATAATGACCTCTGGTTTTGTTGTTTGATAGTTTATTGTTTTGGTTTTTTTAAATTAGTCAGGAGCATAATAACATGGATTAGAAATGCTGCTCCACAGAGGTAGAGATAGGAAAATTAAATTAGTGTGTCAGTCTGTAACGCCATCTGATGCACAGGATAAAACTTTGGCTTGCCATATCAGGCATGCGGGATCATTGTAATGACATTGCATAAACTGTGTAATTATATTTTTAACTGGTCTCAATGCTCAGAAACTTATCTATACGTCTCCTCCTTTATTACAGGTTGATACAGGATTTTATTTAAACCCCCTGTTTAGATTTCTCTGTGTGCATTCTAGTACCCGAGCAGTGTGTCTGTGACCATCTATTAGGCTGTAGTCTATGACTCTAAGTAATGATAACAACAGTAAATTTATCAGGACTTTAAACAGTTTTAGGAAATCAAGTGTTTGAATGTAAAATCAGAAATTTAAATGCAAAATCAGAAATCTGAATGTGTGTCTTTTGCTTTGGATTATGAGTGGATGCTCCACTGCACACCTGTTCTTTGTACTCAGGCATTAGCAGGGATCAGTAGCAGCTTTTAAGAAGAAAACCATGACTTGAATTCCCTCACATCACTGGGAATCTTTCCTTGTGTCTTCTGAATTTTAAGTCATTGTAAAATTAAAGCAAAATTGCTGGTTCCTTTTAGTTCACTGAGAAATTCTGTGGCAGATTACAGTTTACACAGATGAAAAACAAATTGTGTGTGTGCACATTGAGCCTGCTTATTTGTATATGTATATACACATATATGTGCATATTTATAAATATTTATGGCAATGTACAAGTATGCTTACTTCTGTTAATTCCACCATCATTTATTTAGCTACCATAGAGAAGCAAATAGTAAAATTAATGTGAATTGGGATGGAAAAGCATTGGCAAGTACTAGGATTTAGGAATGTGTGTCTGCACCTTAGCTTAGAGCTGGGAAAATCCTTTCAGGTTATTCTAAGGAAACCTCCAGGCCCCTTAAACACAAAATGTGTAGTTTTAAATAGCACAGCATAGATTTGAAAGGGGTCTGAAGGGAGCACTAGTCAGATCATGGTGTTGTCATAGCAACAGACATTGAAATTCAAAATATGAAGTACAAAATGGGGGTGGGAGAAAAAGAAGCAGAAAGAGACAAGAAAAATAGCAAAAAATAATGAAAATCTCTAAAAAGAATATGAAAATAAGACTTCTATAATCAGTGATAGAATAATTATAATATCCTTACTCTTCTTACTATTATTTGTATTTTTTCACCTTTTCCATACAAAAATTTGAAAACGCTTTGTAAATATTCACAATCTACATCTTCTAACATCCTGTAAAGAAAGTATTGACATTGTCATTTATAGATAGAAATACTGAGGCAGAGAGTGCTTTGCATAAGCAGAATACCTATGGCAGAGGTAAAAAGAGAGTTCAGCTGTTTGCTTAGCTCTTGTATTCACATGCTCTTTGCTTCATTGCTTTAATGTGCCTCAGTTTTATGATGTTATTATCTGAATATGCAATAGAAGAACCAGAGTATTTTTTGCAAGAGTGCTAGCAACATTATTCTTTTTCTGACACAAAAGCTCTGGTGCTTTAATACGGGTTTTGTACAGTTATTTAAAGGTTTGTTGGTATTTTCTTACAATAATAGTGACAGAAAACAAGAAAAGAATGAGTAAAATGGTAAATTGCAATTTTTTTCAAAGATGTTCAATCGTTGAAAAAGAGACACTCATTCATGCCTAACCCATCAAGGTATTGCAGCAAATCTAATTCAACAGGAATGAATTAACATTCCTTTGTTGGGGATCAAGGAAACATACTGCAGGTTAAAAACCTGAGCAAAATTTTTATTGGGTTTTCTTTTAAAATTTATAGTTTTATCTTTCACAGACATCTCTTTACAATCTTTACTTCTGAGTATATATCTATATTAATCTTTCTGTATTGCTGACTTGTAGATAATATAATTCTTTAGTATATCCAAGAGGTTTTTTTAATGTTGAGTTTTGCAATGACTCACATTTTACTTCAGCACTATGATGGACTGATAGTGAGGAACTTTCCTTCTCTCTATTTCCTACATTTATATTTCCCTTCCAGGCATGTAATTTAGCTAAGTCATTATTCTTGAAGTAATAAAATGCTACAGTATATCTCCTAAGAATAACTTTGGGGCTTTTCAACATCAGTATCAGCAGTATAGAACAACAGATAACTTGCATGTCACATCAGGAATTTTAAGCAATTAGCCATTAACAAAGAAAGTAGATAAAGGTAGGAAAGAAGCATTGAAAATTATGAAAATATGCTGACTGAATCATAGACTTGCAGTGTACCAGAGGAGTTGCAGCAAACAGAAGAACAAAGGGAAAAGAATTCTTGAAACCTATAGCTTACTTGAATAGGACGAGGGTTTTACTATTTAAGAAGCAAATCCCTGCTACTTCTAGGGTAAAAATGGTGGGTGAATAGATTATGACAGACTAAAAATTCTCTAGGAGTTGGAAAGCCAGAAGAAATTAAAGCATGAGCTTACAGAAAATGATAGGTGAAGAACGACTCAAGATACTGAACTTATTTCTTCAGGTATTTTTGCTAGACAGCTGCTATGGTTTCAGGTGGCTGGGCCATGAGGTACTCTGCCTGGTAGCTGTTGAGGAGATGCACCATGGAACCTGGCATGTTTCCAGGGTCTTGCCAAGTTTCTTGGGAGGCAGTTTTGCATTAAAGTATGAAACAATGCTTCAAAGCCACCGTTGTCCAAAACAGCAAGTTTTAAGTACTGACACTGATCACTTCTGCTCTAGCATGAAGATATAATGAGTAGGAGCTAACACTAGGATCTGCTGAGGGCAGAATGGAAATGTTCAACAAGGTTTATGAGGGAAACCCTCCTACTGCATCATGAGGTTCAGAAGGGCTCTCCTCAGAGAGGAACCTAGGTGTGGCTGGATCCAAACCCAGTCCCAGACTTGGTCAAGAGTTTACGTCTGAAGATTTTCGTAGGTGTAGTTGAACCTTAGTATAGCTTTGTCCTGCAGAGTTAAGGATAGCAAGCCAATATAGAATAATTATTTATTTTAATTGATGATTAAAATGCTTAGATTATGGGAACTTAATCAGAATTTGCTACTACACAGTGAAGACAGCCACAACTACTAGTATGGTGCATGATTTATCGAAGCGATACTGAAGGAATGATATCAAAGCCAGCAAAATAATTACTAGTGGAGATTGGTGCTACCCATACCAGCAACTGAGGGCAGATCTCTTTTGCTCAGCCTTGAGAAGTATGCCCTTGAGGGGCATCCCCATTCAAGGGCAGAATCTGCACACTCACTCGGAGAAGTGGTGTGTTATAATTTCCTGCAATCGAAAAGAGGGGCTGGGCTTTTGTGGTGATTCACAGTCAGATGTCTGTGGGCCTGCAGCATCACCTCGGCAGCTTGAGATGAGTTATCAGCACTTGATAATGTGACTTGTTGGTGCCTCTAACAGCAACTTCACCTGCCACATCCTCACCAGTGCCAGTTTCTGTCAGGAAACATTGTTCTTCAGGCCCCCAGAATATTTCACTTTGACACTGATGAACCAGGCTGATTCTTCAACACCAAACACAGCATGAGGCCCCTTCCCCATCCACTATTGCAGCTTTCGAAAATAAGGTCAAGTTTGAGCTGTTTTACACCACTTAGCAGAGCATCCTGCTATGGGAGTAACGGGGAGAGGATGGAAGAAAGTATACTCAGGGACTGACAGAATGTATTGAGGCAAGAACACAATCACTTCTCTGATCCTTTTCATCTTTTCTGGACACTTGCAGGAAGCAGCCTCTCTGATTTTGTACTTAGCCGTTGGGCCCTGGGTCAGGCTTGGGAGGAAAAGGGCAATAAAAATTTTTGCTGTGTGGAGGAATGTGTGCAGAACTGGAAGACTGGGATAGGGAGGATCCTTTTACAAATAAATTTGCTAATTTGGATTTTAATTGCAAGTGCTGATAAACTTTCAAAACTTTTTGTATTCGATTAATAATTGTACTTTCTATATAAAATCAACAATTTGATTTTCAAAATATTTTGCATATGTCTACACTATACTACAGTAACTACAGTGTAGGAACATCTCTTTTTCATCTTTATTTAACAAATAAATAAAAGCTTCAGGGGAAAAAAGCCAACCCTATTACATTAAAAAAGCACATAGAATCCTCTCTTTTTCAAGAGTCAAAAAGGTTCTTCAATAAAGTTTAAAAATTTCTAATCAGAAAACTAATGAGGAAAGACTTTTCTACCCTCATACCATTGCCTACCAGCTTTCAAAAAGCTGAAGGGTCTCAAAGGTAGCTAAAATGAAATGTAGATAAAAATCATGCAACATCTTTTGTTAGGCACACAAGAGACTGACAAGATACCTACCCAATAAAATAGTCTGTGTTTGAATACAGCTGAAGACTAGCTTAGGTTGTTTGCATATAAGATTTTTATCCTAGGTCTAACATAGTTGGAAATCTACAAATATAAAGTACATCTTGAACTGTTATTTTCTACTAAAATTAAACAGCTTTTTTATTCCTTCAATACTATGTAAATTTGTTTATAACTGCATATAGGTCTCAACTTGCCTCAAGGTGCATAGAGATGAGGTACAAAGGAATATAACTTTTTTTTCTTTTTTGATAAACAGGTAAATAAAGAAAGTTATTTCTATAAGCTGTTTGGGATAAAAGGTATGAATAAACAGGTAGAAAACTGCACAGGACAAAGCTTAATTAGGATTCTTTAAACACTTTGGTCTAAAAAGAAGTCATGAATTAGAATATGACTGCTCTGTGCACATCTCCATTTTTAGGGTCTTTCCTAAATACCAATCACTACGAAACTCTCATTAATTAAAAAAAAAAAAAAAAAAAAAAAAGAAAAAAANAAAAAAGGAAAAAAAAAAGAGGATGTTTATTTATAAGTCAGTCTAAACTGTTAAGGGGCTCTTCAGTGTCAGTGAAATGATTGTGCAACCAGACTTTGTTATTGCTACTTAGTTACATTGATTTTTTTTTTTTCATTTGCTTTGCACATAGTCTATTGTAACAGACAATATAAAAAGCTTTAATATTCATGGGTTTTCCTGAAATCTATCAAGATAATGTCACAACAATAACTTTTTTCCCTTGGATTTTGTCCTCCCTCTTTCTTGTTTTTTTCTTTTTTTTTTAATTTTCCTTCTTTTCCTCCTCTCCCCTTCTTCTTTCCCTTCTTTTTCCCTTTCATTTTTCCTTCCAGTTTTTCTTTTCGCCTTTCTTTTTATCCCTTTCTTTTTCCTGCCACATTTTTTCCTCTTTCTTTTTTCCTGACATTTTGTTTTCTCTTCCTTTTTGCTTTTTTTTCTTCCATTCCGCACTGATTTTCCCTTTTGTTTTCTTTTTCTTCCCCCTTCTCTTTTTTTCCTCTCTTCCACCAATCCCTTTTTTATTTCTGCTCCCTATATTTCCCCACCCTTTTTTTTTCCTTCCACACCCAGTTTTCTTCTTCATCCCCCTTTCTTTTTCAGTTCCCTCGGCCTCTCTCTGGTGCAGGGCTGCCAAGGACAGGGATTCCTTGTCCCCGGGGTGTCCCGGGTTGTCCCGGGTTGTCCCGGGATGTCCCAGCAGTGTCCCCAGCAGTGTCTCCCGGGGTGTCCCTGGGTGTCTCCAGGGGTCTCCCGGGTTGTCCCGGGTTGTCCCGGGGTGTCTCAGCAATGTCTCCCGGGTTGTCCCGTGTTGTCCCGGGGTGTCCCGGCAGTGTCCCCAGCAATGTCTCCCGGGTCGTCCCGGGTTGTCCCGGGTTGTCCCGGGGTGTCCCAGCAGTGTCTCCCGT
>VXBS01009071.1:101353-142880 GCA_013400255.1 Sitta europaea | reverse complement strand
TGCGGCCGGGATTGAAGTGCTGGTTGGAACGGGAGGACGCGGCGGCCGCCGCCGGAGCTGCGATGTGTGACCGTCTTCCCACTGAAAGGGCCGCCCGGGGGAGTCGGTCGGTTCGGGTTCTGGAGTTTGTGCGCCTGGTGCCGCCTGACAGTTCTGTGCCGCACCGCGGCTGCCCCAACTTGTGCGTTAGAGCCGCAGCCTGCTCGGTGGGGCCCTGGCGCTTCCCGTGTGCGTTTTAGTGCTTTGTCTGGCTGAGATTTTGGTATCTGCTCGGGTGCCGAATACTCATATTTGGTGTTCGAGAATGGATTACACAGAAGGGCATTAAACATCCCTTTTTTTCATGTTAGAGTTTGTTTCTGTTCAGCTGGGCTGTACATGAGCATACACCCCTGAAGTGACACAGCCTATGTGAACACCAAGGGTTTTTGTAAGACATTTCAAACAAGCCAGCTCATTTTCTCTTTGCAGGAGGACATCAATACTGTTCAAGTAGGTGAAATAGCTTCCCTCCTTTGAAAGAGACTTGCTCAAATCGGCTTTGGTGCTCTGCCCTATTGTACTATGGATTCCTTCAAGTTACAATGTGAAAAAAAAAAACAGGGGTGGTGCTTGAAACTTCTTGACCAAAAAAAAATAAATTATCAGTATTAAAAGAAGTTTATTAAAATAAGTTAATTTTACTTGCTAAATAATGCCTAACAAGGAGATTGCTTCTACATTTTCTTTTATGTAAATGCTGGTCTTTGAGAGTCTTAAAGAGGTGGGACATTCACACATCATCTGCTTACAGTCAAAGCAAATTGGAAATGATGGACACATTGTAGGCTGAGTTAATGATTATTGTTGGTGAGACCACTGTATGTTTCCTCATTTTATAAATTTCTTGTAATGTGGTGACAGAAATTGTCAGTTACAACTTTAAAACGGAGGTGTGGAATGTTAACCTCAGTAAAGCTGGGCTTTGGAGATATTTCTTTGAGGGAGAAGATCATTTTGTATGTACAAGGTCACTTACTAGCTGATCAAAAGCTGTTACCCATCACATTTCCTGATTTTCTACAACTCTAACTTCATGTCACTACTGGGTCCTTCATCCTTCATCAGTTGGTATTTGGAGTGTCAGTGTATAAAGTGATCTTGTAGAAATAATTCTGACACTTGAAAGCAAGACCGGCCAGAGAAAGCGATGACTAATACAGAGAATAGAAACTTTCAATGCCTCTGGAGTTGTTTGATAGAGATAAAAGATTAACTAGAAAAAAGGATAAAAGAATGTATCAGTGTGTGCACAGAATATCGGTCCAGTTTCAGGATCAAAGATCTTCAGTGATGCAAAGGTGAGATGGGCCTTTGTTAAGAGAGGAGAGGCGACATTTGCTTCACTAGAGATATTTAATCAAGAGCATAAAAGGTTAAGGTGGTGCACTGCAGTTAGGTAACATGGGATTTATTTCCATACTTAAAACGTTCAGACTTCAGTGCCATTCTTCCTGCCGTGGAGAGCAGAGGTGCTTGGATGGTGCCAAGTTGGATGCAAGAGTGGGGCAGGCATCTGGTGTCCTGTTCTTTGTCGCTGGGAAAGCCCCTCTCCCTGCCCAGTCTGCCCTCCCCGCTTGCCGCCGATCCTCGGCGTTCCCTCAGCTGGGAAGCAGCAGCCTGAAGGAAGGAAGGTATGTTTGCCGTGTCGGGCTGGAGGCGGAGAGCTGGCAGTAAGCCCGGAGTTGCTCCATACAAGGAGATGGGCTAGGAGCGTGAGGTCATCACTTCACAGGGAGGAGTTTTTTTTGCAGTGTGTGGGAAGTAGGTCTAGGAAAAGGAAGAGAGATTTCTTTGCTGGCGGGGAGGAGAAGCAAAGCAGTAAGAGAAGAAAAGAAAGCCTAAATGCATTCCAGTAGGAAGTAAACTGCATATATGCTCCTATTCCAAGATAAAAGTGCCCACTTATTCATGGCCTAATTACATTGTTCATGTATTTACCTTGGGAAAATGGATTTCAGAAACTTAGTTGAGAGCTTTACTCTACGGTAGAGATACTCTTGAAATTGTTGAGTATTCACCATTTTATTAGGGTCTTAAAGGATTTTAAATTTGGTGCATGAAAATATGCAGAAAGTTTCTGCTGTTTTACATTTATGTTCAGTACATGTAGTATTTCTTTGCAAAGGCTTATTTTGGAAACTTTTTTGCAGTAGTGAATCAGTGAAATTCATAGCTTTTTTTTTAGAGGTTTTGAGAGAAGATAGTCATCGCTCGTTTTAAGACCTATATATATGATCTCATACAGTAAGTGTGAGTAAGTAAGTAAGGAAGTTTTGGTGAGGATACTTAAAAAATAGCAAGAGTCCTTCTAAAGTGGCTTTTATTTTTGTGTTTGGGTTTATAATTTTTTTTTCTTGTAGGACAGTGTCATTGGATGGAAGGCTTTGATTGCTGTTGGCTTGTAGCATGAAATCATATCTGTGACCATTACTGTAATTATTTTCTATTTGCTTCTGCAAGTGTAAATACAGAGTTTAGTTTGGTTTAAGGAGTCTGGAATAAAAGTGAATTCTTAAATTCCTGTGTGTTTCCCTGATGATAATAATAAAAAAAATCCCAATATTTTAGGGTGTAATGCTGTTTTGAGTGAACTATACCTTGTGACATCATTCTAATTGGGATCTCATATTGCTGTTTGTTCTATAGTAAGCAGCTTCCCTTGAATTGCTGCCTTCTACACTTGAGAGAAATTGCCAGGTGCTTTAACCATATAAAATTTCAGACTTCTTAATATCTAGGTTTCTTACTAACCTGTCTACAATACTCAGATGTGTGTCAGAGCAGTTAGTAGAGACAACTGTCTATACTCATAACTTTACTCAAGTTCAGTGGCCAATTTCTGTCCCCATGTTTGGGTTTGGGAGAGTTACCGATCTTTGGAGCATACTAGTTGGCTCTAGAATCTTCTTTATGTTGTAGGCTTGCACCTTGAGCAAAAAGGGTATTTTGTTAGGATGTGGCTGCTCTTATTTTCCGCTGAGGAGACAGTTACTACTTGGACCAAACAATTCCTTCAGGTTGTTGGCAGGGTGACTGTGGAGTAACAGCACTAATTGCATACTGTGAGAGCTTTCTGACTACTAAGACAAATGTATGAAACTGTCAGCTGTTGAGGAGGAAACAGAACAATTGTGTGTCTAATGTTAATCTGTACTTTAGGTATGCTGTACAATATTGCCTGCAAAATACTATAGACCACTTGCAACCCTCTCTTAGTACAAGCTAGTAAGAAAATACTTAATGAATAAGTACCTAATGATTCTCATGTATTTGGCATTTTTCTATATGGCACTCAAATCTTGGTCTGAAGACAGGTAGCTGTCTTGTAATTGTCAGTTCTTGATCTTAAGTCCCACAACTTTTATTTCATACTGTGATTCTGTAAGCGATTTATTTCAACATGAGGAACTGAGACATTAAGAAATAAATCTTAAGTGTAAAACTAAATTACCATAATTAAGACCTAATGAAAAATTAGTTATCTTGTAAGTAGTGGCAACCTGTGAAAAGTTTGTGAGTTGCTACATATTATGTAAGCACTCTTTGCTAGAATCAGAAGTTAAATCTAGAGCAGTGTTAAAGTGCATTAATCATGAGCCATTTGTTCCGTGAAATTGCCTGTTTAGTAAATGGGAGACACACAATTACAGTGATGAGTCTGATAAGAGTTGTGAAGATGAGCCCCTCTGACAGAGTGCTGAATCATACTCAGAGCACTCCAAACTCTCTAATAAATGAGTTGGGCATTTCTGGAGAAAAACGCTATGAAGGTAATTACACAATCACATAGTGCATATTCCAAAGAGGGTGGAATTTGGGTTTGCATCCTCGTTTTTCTCAGTCTCTTAATTTTGTACTTGGTTTGTCAGCTTTGCTGCTTTTTGCCAGTCTGTTTATGCCTAACTTTTTGCTTTAGAAAATTTGGAAAATCTTGTTCCATACATTGACAGCATATTGTAGCCTTACATTCTGTCATCACATTTGTAATGTTTGCTGTTTGAATTGAGAGTGGCAGTTATAAGTTGTTTTCTCTCTTAGTGGAGAACTGGAAAGGACATAGATTTAATGGTTATTTAATAAGACAGGAATTATTTTATTGAATATTTGTCTTTAGTGCTTGGACAACTAACCTATTAATAATGGCTCAGCTGGTGGAGGTTGTTAGGTGCTATACTTGTAAATCACAAAATTCACCTTTGGTAAACCTATAAACAAGTAGAATTAGGATTATAGGATAAATCTTGATTTTTGAATACATAAAGCTTGTTTTATCAGCTGTTACATTGTATAAGTTTGTTAAAATATGATCACTGTTGTGTATCACTACTTGTCCACTCAATTACAGCTTTTTACAATTATGCTAAAACTTCCTTTCTATGTTTTGTGTGGTGTTTCAGATAGCATCTGACTTGCTAGTTGTGGCTCCTGCTTTGAAATGTTCACCAGTGTAAAATAATAACCAACTGCATTTGAACTCTTAAGTAAGTTTCAGGAAGTACAGATAAGGGGTACAGTCAGGAAACGTGGTTAAGTTCAAAAATGTGACAGCTTAAGCATTTTAAAAATGGTATTTTTAAAACAATCAGCAGAATGTGAGAATTGCAGTATTAAGGAAAATCATAGAACTTTCCAGCAACATTTTACTGATTAAAACATAGAAAACATGTAATCAGAAAAACACATCCTTGTTTTTTTAGCTATATTTGTTGTATGTTAGTGCTGTGAATGCTGTTTCCTCCCAATTTATCTGAAATTTCCATGATATGGTCAATAAACTGAAGTTCATCAGATAAAAGGAAATGCCTAGTTTGCCAAATACAGAAAAAATGTTGACAAATGAAGTGTGCATCTGAAAAAGCAAACAGTTCTAAAGGATCTGTAACAAAGACAGAGGAAAGCTATATAATACCTAGTTCTGCCTTTTGGATTAGGTGAATGTTGAAATTGTAGTGCAAAATCTCTCATCAGTGAATGTGTTCAGTAAATTTGAAGCTACTATTTTAATAAATTCAGTTGGCATCCAGATAATCTGGTTTATCTAAGTGATTTTTTTTTTTTTTATATGATAAGGCAATTATATGCCATTCTTACTGCGGTCAAAATCTCAGTTCAAGTCCTTGTGTTCCTCCATGATCTCCTAGTTTTCCATGCTGCATGCCTGCTAGCACTGCTTCTCTGGAGCCTGGTGGTACCCTCTGAAAGGAAGCCAACCCATACCTGGTGGGAGTTTTCCCTGGGCTCTGCTTCAGCCACAATATAGAAACTCATTGCAGCAGATTGGTGCCCTTTGCAGAGCAGTCTTCAGGAAGTATCCTGTGTGCCTTGTGTCCCAGGGCTTCATGTTTCCAGGAAGCATGCACTGCCTACCCTGTGCAAAAAATCATCCAATGGGCTGTGACACGGTGATTTCTTGTGCTCTAGTATTTCATCCAGGCTTGTGGAGACTGAGTGGGGAAGTAGGGATTAACAGTGTTGGTGTGGTCAGTCTCCTTTTGTGTGGGGGACTGCCATTTTCAAAGCTCTGATTAAGCAGATGGTTGTCAACATTTGGCCACTACAATAGCATGGCTTGTGTCCCTCTACAGAATTTTTCTCAGATTAAGTTGGGATTTCAGGTTTAGAGAGGCAGTCAAATTCCCTTCAGCTGCCTCAGAGTACAGTAAGGCAAGAATTCTCAGGGAGCTAAATAACCCTTTTCTACGGTACAGCGTTATTGTCATCTCTAAATTGTTTCTGAATCATGCTATGTTATGAAGAATATTGTCCTTTTAAATGAAATATTGTCTGCCTGGTGTAATTTCTGGAAAGAATAGTTTTGAGAGGCAGAAGAAAGGCTTAATATGAAATAATTATTGCATTAAAGATCAGATAGGCTGAATCTTATTTATGCAAATAAATTTTCATGTGAAGAGTCCAAGCTTGCACGTGCACTTCAGGACCACTTTTCCAGACACCTGGAAGATTAAAAAGCTCTACCACTTTTACCTGTTTGTAATACCATCCATTAATTAAAGCACATAGATTTTCAAATGAGATTAATAGCCTACAGAAGGAGTGTTCTTTATAACTAGGATGGCTTATGATACCCAAACAAAACTGACTGGAGCTAAGAAAAAAATAGGTTTCATTATATATTTTGGTATGTATATGTGTAGAATGCATGTATTAAAATTTGTTAGATACTTAAGGCACATAAGAAAGTGGAAATGCATAGTTCAGACATTGCATTTTTGGTGAGAGTATCTGTATCCCATTTAGCACAATGAGCTATCACAGTATCTTTTAGGATATGGAGCATGGGAAGGAACAGTCATTCAGTTCAGGAACAGCAAACAAAGGCTTGGGCAACACCTTTCACTGAACCACATATGTTATATTTCCTGCAGTGCAACAGCCTGGAATATCAGCACTTGGGAAGAGACAGAACTCTCTCATGGGCCTGTAGTCCTCATGGCCAGTATTTTCTGTACAAAATATTGTGTAATCAAACTACATTAAATGTGGTCCAATGATGCCAGGGAAATAAGTGACCTCGAGAAGACTGAATGAACAGTGAGTTAACTAAGTAGAGGGTTTAATGAACCAGAAGGGTGTAATTAATTTAATGAATGAGGAAAAAAGAAGAAGCATCCTGATTGCTCTTTCAGTTTCTTTCCAAAGAGCAATAAATACTTGGAACTAGATTATGTTTCTCCTGAGTAGAACACTATTGCCATATATTACAGGCTAATGGCAGATTTGTTATCTAATTGTTTTGTCTGAAGTGAGAAATTCTGGCTGATATTGGGCCGTAGGAAGAAGTTAAATACCTCTAGACTTTAAAAAGTATTTCACATCCTGTGGGTTTATCTTTTTCTATGTCTGTTCTTAAATCTTGAGAGCTAAGACTGTGCTACTGGGAGTTTCTAGTAGAATTCTGGATTTCTAAGTTGAAATGTGTGGTGGCAGCAGACAGATGAATTCTGGGACCTGAAGTCTTCAGGAGGAGTCTTAGGTGTAGCTTTGTGATGATGAGAGAGTCTCAGTAGTAATATTCTTCAATCCTGTTCCCCTGAAGAAATGCTTACGTATGCAGCCTCGGGACTGAGGGTTTTATATATGTGTTAATTCTGACTTGCCATTCATCTTGAGACAGATGGATATCAGGATGTGAAATGCTACTTTCGGAGGTTTGGTTTTTTTTCATATAAGGAGGACTGTTTCCTACCTTCAGACTAAAGAACTTGGTACCTAATTGAATAAATAAATATCTGAAAGAAATCAGCAAAGAAATAAGTTAACCATGCTTAGAATAACTCTTCAGTCAAGATGGTTACTACAGGTACATTTCAATTTCAGTGTTGACTTTTTCTTGAAGTTGTTTCTACCTTTAGTAGTCATCTAAGACAAGAAATCTCTTGAAAGTGCAATAGCTTAATTTTCTTTTAACTGCTCTTTTTTGCGCAGAGGTTTCTTTAATACACTATATAGTATACACTTTAAGTGAGCTTGGGTCACTGATGTATTTTTTATTCTGTTTTCGACTTGTAGCCAATTTTTGGAAATTTTAACCTAACTTATATCTTTGTCATTCTGGAACAGTCTTTCTTTTAGCTGATAGAAATGATTAACAGGTCTGGAGATGCACTTTTAACAGCCTTATCCTGCTCAATCCATTTTTCTTTTAGGATGTAGTGTGGATATACATGTTACATTCTGCAACACTGCAGAATTGAGAGTTCAGTGAAAACTTATCAGTCAGGAACTCTCTATTGAGACCATGCTTTTCCTTGCCTTTCCTTGAGTC
Organism: Sitta europaea; assembly: GCA_013400255.1. NCBI lineage: Eukaryota > Metazoa > Chordata > Aves > Passeriformes > Sittidae > Sitta > Sitta europaea. Next base: position 135,052 of record VXBS01009071.1, on the reverse strand, counting down.
CTGGAGCTGAATTTAGGAAAAGTGTAATTCTTTGAGTAGCAGAGGAGGTAAAGCTTTTTTTTTTCCTTGTAAACACATGAAAGGTAACAAGAAACTAGGTGTGTTTACCTTTGAAAGTAAAAGAAGGGTTTGTGGCTTATTTTGTCGCTTTTTTAGAGTTAACAGAAGAGTCTTGAAGTATTAGTGACAGGATGTGACTTGTGTCAGCTAGACTAGCTCTTTTTGTCCTAACCTGTATCTGCCTTCACCTTCTTGTTCTTCTGCCTGGTGAGCTTCAGTCTTGCTATTTAGCGGTGACTGTGAAATTTCTACAGGGTGGTAACAAAACTGGTTGAGTAACTGCACCTAAAGAGCACTTACTGCATGGTTCACTACCAGATGTGAGCTCTACCCTTTGCCCCTTCTTTCCCAGAAGGCCTGGGATGATGGAGAACATACTGAGAAAGTTATCAGGGCATGGGAAGTAGCAAACAGAAAGCTAAAGGTATGGTGGAGAATGAGATACCTGGTTTAGGGTAGTCTTGGCAAATGGGAGATGTCATGTGGGCGTGACAGGACAAAGCAGGGGTCAGTGAGTATGAGAGCTCACTGGCTGGCTGTAGGCTGGACAGAATGGATGTGTGGTGGGAAAAGATGAAGTTCTGTGGAGAAAGAACATGAATTTTTGGATAATGAACAAGTAAGGGTATATTATCAAGTTGTTAGGAGGAGGATAAGTGCTTGGGCAAGGAGCTCGAAAGTAATTTGAACGAATCTCTGTGTTGTCAGAGTTGGTTGGTCCTACAGTACCCCACTGTTTCAGCTTCTGACTTCTGTGAGATGAAGACCAATTGCAGGGTGTTTAGAGGATGGCAGTGGTTTAGAAAATGGTTTAAAATGAAAGATTCAAAAAATTAGAATTGCGTCTTGTGATTCTAGGCAGAGAATCTGGGAGCTGTGGTTTTGGGCTTTTAGCTGCTTTGCTTTTTTTTTTTTTTCTGGACTACTGTGTAAAGTGTAAATCCTATTCTTTGATGAAGCTCACTGCTTCTTATTTGCATTTATTTTTAATAAAAACACTGCTGCAGGAACTGCTAAGGAAAAATGTGGTCTTTATACAGGTGCAGGGATGGGAGAATGAGAGTGGACTGTTTGAGGATGTTTGTATATGACCAAGTAAAATCCATGTAGCTCAGTACTTACCACTGTCTAATAAGAAGTGCCTGTTGGCACAAATGTAGAGTAATAGTTCGTTTTCTGCGTTAATAGTTTAGGGACATTTTCAGATGGAACTCTTGCTCTTCTACAGATCTGTTTTTTTAATGAATTTTTATAATAATTCTGTACTTCTTTGTTTCATGGTCTCAGAAATGTCTTTAGGCATTGAATTATCTCATTTAATTATTTACTGGGCAAAGTAGGGCATGAGAGCCATTTTCTAAAAATTTCATTTGATGTTCTCAAGTTCTTCTGGAAAACACTTCAGGCATCTGACATACCATATCCCTTTGTGCTATAATCAATTTTCTTTTGGTGTACTTTGATCTTACACCTGTCATTCTTACCTGTTTTGTGAGCTAAAAGTTCTCTTTTCTCTGTAAGCTGCTCATGCTATGATCAATATTATCTGGGTTTTTTTTGTGCTTTATGTTTTTCATGAGCTAGAAGAACTTGAACATACAGGAATGTCACTAATGTATCAGCAGCATAAGAACATGTTATGTTTTCCCTTCCCTTCATTAAAAAATAGTCTAATATTCTGGATGGTTTCTAACCTGACTGCTTGAAAGCACTGAACAACTGTTTTTGAAGGTGTGTGTTCAGAGACTGGTACAACTTTTTCTGGTACTGTTATTAAATGACTACTACCAGTGTATTATGTTGCATTTATTGACATGTGACTTCATCTGCTGTTTTGAGCTTGCTGCTCAGTGTTCTGAGGTTCTGCAAGTTTTGTAATGATCTCTTGGTTTTGATTAATCGTAATAATTTTGTGTAAAGCACAGATGCTTCTGTAGTGATGTATAGGCAGGTAACCATTCTGAAGGGCAGCCCAGATCCTGGTACAGATTATGGTGAGGCTTCTGAGCTCTCTCCCCAGTCAGTCTCTGTCTATTAAGTTTTACCCTGCAAGATCTTCAGTTCTCTAGTAGCTTCTTCTCAGAGCCATCAGCAGAAACTTGCCACTGCCAACACTTTTTTCTACAGGATCCTTGATGCCTTCACAGAACTCTTCAAGTTGTGAAACATGATTTTGCTCTGCAAAAGCTGCATTGTTGTTTTTGTTTTCTTTTGAATTAATCTAGTCTACACTTTCTTAGGCATGGTTTTAACCACCTTGTGGAATGTCAGCCAGACTGTGTTGTACTTCTGATTGCCTTGTTGCATCTGAAAAGAATTCAATTTATTTTCCACTCTTGATTCTTTTTTGCTTGTCTCACCTTAAGCCTAAATTTTTGCAGAATTAATAATTTTGAAATTTGATAGGTGATTTTTCAATGCTTTGGCTCAATAGCATCTGACGCTAGCGAATTCTTACTATTAATTTGATAGTTTTAACTGCTTCTCAATGCTTAATTTTTAGAAAATACCTTATATATCCTAATTCTAAAGGAGATCTTATTTGGGGATTGGCTTTAGCTGTCTTGGTAGTAATTTCAGAAAACAACAGGTCATCTAGGTTTTCTGTTATGTCTTTATCTTCTTATAAATTTGTCTTTTATATATCTTTATTAGATAGTAGATTATTGCATTGAGGTAACAAGATGTTTGCAACCATCAGATTCTGCTGTGTTTGAGCTCAGAATCAGCAGTAGAAATTTTGTGATATTTTATTGCCCTCTGACAAGATGGTTGTGCAATTCACTGGAAAGCTTTTATTATGCTTTCATGTACGAGCTAGTGTGTGCCTATGAATTAGACCTGTACTGGACTTCCTTTACCAGCTTTAAGTTCTACTAATGACCTGTGTGCAGATGAAAAAAATGCACATAGGTATAAAGTCAGTAGTAACTGGAATTCTAAAAAAAAATTTGGTTTGCATTGAATTTTCATACTGACAAACAAAATACTGCACTCTAAAATATGTGATAGAGTGGTTCTTAAAAAAAAGTGTTGATTATGTTTAGGGATCAGAAGATAGGACTTTTTTGTATTGAAGTGGCTCCAATATGCTGTTGGAATTTTTTTAAGGACTTCATTTTACCACATGCAATTCTTAACATCTGCTTGAAACTTGAATATTCACAGGTGCTTGTGGTGCTGTTTGTTCCACTTTCATGAGTCCCATTTGAATGGGGTTTAGTACTTGTGTTCCTGTCCAGTAACAGTCTGGTGTTTCCACCTGGTTTGTATTTATGTTAGAAAGATGGGAGTCAAATTTACTCTAATGTTTTGCTCCTGCTTGTACTTTTTTGCTAGTGGAGAGTTTCCCTTGGGTTTTTCAACTTTGGAACAAATTATTTTTTATCTGTTTTTTAGAAATTTGATTAATTTTATTATGCTTGTAACCTCCTATGGGTTTTTTTTCTCTTTTCGTATCTGCTAGCATAGCTGCTGTTCCTTTGCAGTGCCTGAATCTCAGCATCACTTAGTCTTTTCTATTTTTGGTCATGGAGAATAGAAGTTTTGTATTTACATTAGGCAGTTCTTTGTTTCTCTGACATCACTAAGTAACCAGAAGGGAATACTAAATAATGCCTGCTTGAATGTGAACTAAGGCTGTCCCTTGGTAAGATGTTATAAATGGTCTGTGATCAGTGCTTTGTTTTAAATAACAGAGATTTTGAAAATACTTTTGATTTCCTCACCCCTACACACTGTGTCTTTCTTTCGGTTTTGCTTTATGTGTTTTTTCCTATGAGGGCATTGCTAAACTATTATGGAATGTCTCATCTGAATTTGGACATTGTAGTGTGAGTTTGTGAGTGAGTGCTTATCATGGGTCCACTTGCAGAGATTTTACAGTATTCTTTGCACTTGTAAGCTTTGTGCAAAGCTTGTCCCTTACCATTTTTAAAATTCAATATATTTTTTGCCTTAATATAAACTCTCAAAACCCTTCTGTGTCAGTTTGCTTCACCTAAATTGCAGTCAAGAGTTACAACATGAAATTTTGGTCCTGCTAGTCATCCTAACTTCCTGGCCTCTTAATTTTCTAGATATTAGATTAGTTAGAGAAAGATAGAAATTTATGTGTCTTGAGTGGTTCTTTTCTCTTGTTGCCACTTGTTTTCTTCCACTTTTATGAAATTATTACTACTAACTTGGTCTTTCCTATAATAAACTTTGGCCTTCCATGCTTTCATTTCTCTTGTTAATGGGTTTCTATTTTCGTTTTACCAAGGGCAAGGTTCATAAATAAATAAAATCATCTAATTTTTCAGCTTCAATATACTTGTCATAAGAAATTCCAAGAACTTCTAAAAAATCTTCTCTTACATGTGTAGAGTCAAAATTAGTTTTTCACTCAAAATTATGTGTGTGGAGTGATAGCATACTACTACTAGCAGTCATCTGAGAAATCTGCTCTTTTCTTTTAATTGAACTGTCTCTTTTTTTAAAGAAAAGCCGCTGGCTTCTGGTAATATTCTGAAAATGCAGGGCAACTTACCTAAGTCTGGGTTTAGCCATGTTTTTGAAAATGCTGAGATATTAAAAATAAGTTTGATATATTTTTTCTTTCACAGAGTCCCCAGAAAAGAAAAAAAAGTATATTTCAGTAGGTGAAAATCAGAGGAAGTAGCTGCTGACATAGGAAAACTGTGCTAAAGGACATTCCTGAAGGAAAACTTTTAAGGTATGTGAACCTTTTATGCTTTGCAGAGAAGCCTTCTTGAAAATGAGCTGCCTGCTTTGCTTTGAGTGGACCAGTATTTCAAATCAACTTTGAAATAATCAGGCTAACTTGTATTACCACTTCAGTTGTTTATTGTTGGCGAAAGCTCTGCAGAAGGATTAGTTTTAGTTTTACTAGTTTGTGTTGTATACATCATTTCTATGCATACAAAGATGATCTTTGTATCAAGACAAAAGTGTAAACAAATGGTAGGTAATGCCTGTGTTTTGTGTTTCATGTTCTTGTGTGTTCCAGGAAACTAAAAGAAATGTCAATTGTTTGACTGTCTAATTTTTGTTTAAGGTGTGGATGGAGCACTAAGAATGATTTATTTCATTATTTTAATGGAATATAACTACTCTAAGCCTCACATTGAGAAATTAAGAAGGACTGTCTAACACATTGATGGTAAAATTGATTGATATTCTATGGTAAAAATGCTTTTAGTTCTATATGGAAGCCTTGATTTCAAGGGTTTGTCTTCTGAATCCATATCCTCTTTCTTTTCCTCATTTTCACATGTTTTTAATATTTGTAGAAAGTGTTTGCAAAAGAAAAGGCAGTCTGTATTCTCTATGATTTGGAGCCCATACAGATTTAGGAGCCAGATAAATTCACAGACAGCATATGAAGAGTGAGAGAATCCAGATCTGTGATGTGTTTTTGTATTCTGAATTTTACTGGGGGCTGGGTATGCTCTCTGGGTTTGTGGTTTTATTAGTTGCCTACCTTGTTATTGGTACTGTGAAACCACAAGTTCCAACTGATGTGTATAGCTCCATCATTATTTTAAAGTTATCAGTCACAATCTTGGATAAAATTGATGGCAGTATGTAGCAGAAGGCACCAGTTGTTAAAAGGGTAGAAGAACGTCTTGTGAAAGTGTTGCATTGTACGTGCTCTGTTCTTCCTTGCTCATTTGATTTCAGCAGTGTCAGACACAGGTCCTTTGGCCTGACATAGCATGGCCTCTTTCATGTGTCACAAACAGATTGCAGTCCTTAAATTAAAAGTACCTTGGTTATGGAAATTACTTTCTTCAGAGTTGCTGCTGGAGTCCAAGAACATGACTAAGAGGAATACTGGCTTTATTTTCTGACGGGAGTGTTGCAATATTGAAGGATTATGTGACTAGCATTGAAGTTGCTCACTGTTAGGCTGACAGAATTTAACATTGATTTGTTTGGAATCTGACTGCACCACTGTGTTGGTGGTTGAGAGAAATTTTTAATTGTTTTTGGTAACTCTGCTTAAATTTAGAACAGTTTGAGATCTAGTTGCTCATTCACACTACATTATTAAATGTACATTGAGTGTGTACTTCCTGTGAATTATTAGTTCATTTTGAGTGTAACACTATAAAGAAAGTGCTACTTGGAATTGACTGTGAGACATATTTTACTCCTAAGCTTAACAAATTTTTTGACTCATTTACGTGTATAGTAATTTTTTTAGCTATCTGTATCTATGTCTGTATATCTATATGTGTCTTACATTTCAAAATTTAAAAAAAATAGCTGAAACTCATTTGTCTTATTTGGTGGCTAGTATTTTATTGCTTTAAAAAACATGCTAGAATTCTGTTTGAGACTTTGCTAGCATGTCAAATTATGCAAGCTTTGTTCACGTGTGGAAAAAGAGATAAACTTTGAGGGTATCTACTAGAAGCAGAAGAACTCTCTTCACAGTAAGAGAAAAGCAATTCCTGAGGGTTTTTTTTCTATATGAATTTAGCATGTCATGTTGTTGTTATTACTTCTCTGTCTAGCTTGTTTCAAAGCGTTATGCCATCTCTGGATTTTCCGTTAAGATAAAATACTACTGTGTTTTTTTGAGAAATTCCCCCCACCAGAATAGCTTTCACACTGTATTTTGGTATTTTGAACATTAGAGAAGAAAGTATGTTTGTGTTTCAAACTCCCCATATCTCATACCAGTTATTAAATCTTTTCTGGGTTCAGATTTTACTGGTTTTGCTGATTTCTCAGTTTTGACAGTAGTCTGTGATTGCAAAATCTGTCTGGGAATCTTCATCTTTCAGTGTGAGTATTTTAATGTTGTATGGTAAAGCCAGAAAATATGGGAATATTGGTATTCTATAACCCAGTAGCTGTGGATGAGCTAATTTGCTGTTCTTAAACATCTTCAGGTGTCATGGTTGGAGACACAGGGCTGACCTAAATGCATCCCTGTGCCCAGGTGATCACTGTACATCCCTTCTGACTGAAATACTCTGTTGTATTGGTCTGACCCTGTAGGGCAGCTGTCATCTCATCTGTGGTCACTAACAATGGAGATCCCTAATTTGGAAAAATACCTGTCCATGTTGGTGCCAGATATTGTCTTTTTGAACCCTGGCCTTTCAAAATGTGCTTGTGTTTTTTAAGAGTATTTGGAAATCAGATTGTGTGTTTATGTGTTTGGTATGTCTTATAGTTCTCACTTCAAATTAATGACTGTGTGATCTGTAATGCTTTCAGTTGTTTAAAAGTGTTGAAAACCATTAAAAAATCAGAAGTGGTTTCAAGTGACAGAATTGTTTTTTAACTCATCAAAATTTAAGCTTAGTTAAGTGGCTTAGGTCTTGAATACTTCTTCACAACTACTTTGCCTCCACAATAGAGCTTGATTTTGGCTGGACATCTTGATTGAACGTTTTCTTAATTTACATGGAAGTCACATGGCAGCTGGCTTATCCATTTGGGAATCATCAGTTCTGGGTCTTTATGCTTGTTAGTTTTAGCAAGTCAGAATTTTATCACTTTTGCAAAACAAGTTTTTGCTGTGCTGCTTCTGTCACAGTGAAAGGAATAATTTAAAACACAGAGTCCAGTGACTGCGTATTGCCTATGTATCCCATATCCACTATCTATCTAATAGTGGAATTGGAAAAAAACTGATTACTGCTTCGTGATGAGAAACTTAGCAGGCTGGAGTGAGATATTGTTGGGTCTTTTGTTCTATTGATTTTTGTAATCCTGTGGCTCCTTTGTAAGTCTAGAAGCAGACTGAAATAGCACATGCTGAGAATATTTCCTCCTTCCCTTGACATACTGCCTCTCAGTAGAAAAAGATAGGCTAGGGTAAAAGCAAGCAAGCCATTCCTTTACTCATAACACAAAGCCAAACTTCACTGTGAGATTCAGTTTCCATCTCTTCTAAATCTGGATGTAAGAAAACAAGGATACTATCTTTTCTCATGGCTGTTGTGCTAGGAGAGTTAGGTAATGCACTAAAATGGGGTAGGAGAAAAATGAAAAGTCTCAAAAATGGATCTAGATCTAAAGGGCATCAAAAATTCACTAGTGCAGGTTTAGTCATGTTAATAAACATGGGATTTAAGATTTACTTTTTTTTGTTCATGTTACTAAAATATTTGTGGTTCTGCAAGAGTATTCCTGATTTTTAACTGTGGAGGTATTTTCATTAATGCTGCTAATAATGACATGGTTCATAAATACAGCCAACATAAACTATTTACTGTTGCTGTATATGACTGAATTCCTAGCCATCAGGAATAATTCTGACTAAAATATACAGCTTCAAATTAAAGAGTGTATGGAAGCCTACGGGTTTAAGGTTACTCTTATAGCCTTGACTCATCTGTATAGTGTAGATACATAGTAATGTGGCACTGTTCTACTTTTTTTTAATTGGATTTTGATTTTGTTATGTAGCATGGTTTGTGTACTAAGAATAAACACATAGTACATGAGGCTTATTTCAGAAGCTGCTTGAGGTTCTAATTTGTGAAACCTTCAGAAATTAAGTGCAGTAACTGAAGCCAATAACTTATTTATTTTTTTGGAATATCTAACATGCTAAAAATGCTAGGCACTCTGAAAAGTCTGTCTTTAAGGCTTGTACATACCAATATGAGTTGCCACAGTGTTGATATTAGTTTATGTGTCTCAGTTCTTAATGTAAAATAAGAATAAGTCCTAATTCCCTCAATGGACTGCTAGGAAGTGTAGAACACTGCTAATGTAAGTGGTAATATGCAAAGCCTGTGAAGAAACTGGTGTTTCTGTGTTAAAAAGAGTCAAGACTTTGCTGTAGTGCAGGAATTAGTGAATAGGCAGTGTACAGGCTGTGGCTGCACTGCAGTCCAGAGATAAGGGTCGCAGTTTATATAAGTTTATCTTACCTAGTTGAAGCTGATTAGTATAGGAACAGGGAGTTGGTGGGTACTCAGAAAAGCAGGTTCAGCCCACTTTACAAAACCTGTGCAAGATTGTGTAGGAATAACTTCTTTGTGTGGTTTCAGCTCTCCCACAGTGTAGCGGTGTGTTTATCAGCATCAGATGCAGGTATTTCAGAGCTAGCTCTAGCAATGTGTCTTTGACCTTTGGTTCTGCTACCGGATTTCATAAGTCAGCATATCTTATCTGTTTATGAAGCTTATTTTATGTCAATTTGGTACAATAAGTCTGTACTGTCCTAGGGTAAAATGATGTGAGCTAAAGAACTCTGACCCAGGGGACCTGTGTAGGGTTGAATGGGAAACCTGCTTTGGGGTATTTTCTGGTTTTTTGGAGGTTGAACCTGCAGGTTTAATGCTTTGTTAACACTGTGTTTAGGAGCAAACTAGCTTCTAAATAGTTATCAATTTCCCACAGATGCAGTGCCTGAGAGCTGATGTTTTATTTGGATTTTTCTGTCCTCTTAGGACAGTAAACATGAGAAACAAATGTTTCAGGTCACCAGGAGTAGAAAAGTGCAGTTGACAACTTGTTGGAGATACTGTTAGCTGTACTTATTTGGTTAAATATGTAGATTAGTTTTCAGTTTTTGTCTTAGATGCTGTTATGTTTTCTTTCATACTGTACTTTAAGTTAGGGAGGGATTGCAGAAATGCAAACTGGAGAGCAGTTCTAAGGCTGAAATCTTTTCCAGTCAGTGTCTGGTGTTCAAAACAGTGCTCTGAGCCTCCTTTCAGTTTATACTGAGGAGGTAGATGTATGTGGTTAATCTTAGGTTAGGTTATTTGAGGGTTTAGGCATCAATAGTTGTTCTCTGTCTCACCAGAAGTTTTTGTTTTCATAATTGTTTCATAAGTCTTGTTCTCCTTTCAGATGTGGTGAAGAGCCTGTATTTTCCCCTGTCTGGTATATAGTGCCTTAAAAATGGGGTTTGGAGGTGACCTGAAGTATTCTCATGATGCTTTATTAAAACTGCAAGACTGGGAACTACGACTGCTGGAAACAGTGAAGAAATTTATGGTAATGAGAGTAAAAAGTGATAAAGAATATGCATCGACTTTACAGAATCTTTGTAACCAAGTAGATAAAGAGAGTGCTTGTCAATTGGATTATATCAGCAATGTGTCCAAGGTAAGTCTGAAGTATTTTGAATTTGGAATATCCTTGGATTCTGTGTTTGTTTTTGGGGTTTTTGTTTGAGTTGGATTCCAATCCATTCATGTTCTTGAGAGTTAATGTTGCCAAAGTATTGTAAATGGATTCTTTTAGTTTCTCAATGAAATATGTAGAAGTTGAGCTCTAGTCTTGCTTTTAAAAAATTAACTGAATGAGAATCAATCCAAATTTTTGAAATTCAGTGTTTTGCATAAATGGGTTGAACCTGCTACTTTGTTTTGTGCTTTGAAAATCAGTGCCATAGTAAGCTTTTCTTTTAAGATAGGAACTATTGTTTATGTTATATAGAATTTGTGACAGAAATAGAAAAATGCCAGGAAACCAAGGCAAAGCCTAGCATTCCAGCTGTTACTCACACTGCAGCATGTGTTGTGAGAACAAAACATTAATTCAGGATGTTTCTTGTAATTGTGAGGTTATTTGTATTCTGTTTAAAATAACTGTGTTGACTTTTTAAAAAGGTAAGGCTGTCTGTTCTCCAAATTACTGATTTTCAGATTTAGAGCAAGTAAATGTAATGATGAAGCAAATTTTGTTTATCAGCTCTTTGAAAGTTTTACTCTGGACCTGGATTCTCTTTTGACAAGAGAACACTATTCTGTTTTGATGGCTTATTCAATTCTTGGCCCTTATTCTGTAGCAGTGGTTAGACAGTGCCTTCAGTCTGGCGTGAATCCTCATTTTCTCTCTGCAGGAAAACACCCTTTCTGGGTCAGGTGAAATTTTAGACAAAGCAGTTTTTATGTTGTGGGTTTATCGTGTGGCTGCTTGGACAGTGGCTGTGGTGTAGTGTCAGGGACAGGACTGCTCCTTGGGCAGGATGGAGGTACACAGGGTTAAAGTTGCTCTGTGTGTCTTGAAAGCTGTGCTGCCATAGCTGGGCTGCTTCAGCGCTCTGCAGTGTTTATATATAACATGTTTTGTTGTTGCTTCCCTCCCCCACAATAATTCTTGCCTTGTAAATTGAAATATTACCTTTTTTTTTTTTTTTCATTGGCACAGAGTATTTAGCATTATAAGGTATACACAACTATTAACCTGCACATAGGTATCTCAGCCTAGGACAGTTCGTGTTAATAACATGAGCACTTCTTGTGAGCAGATAAATTAGAAAAATCTGGAGATCTGACTTAAGCTATGTCCTTTTTGGCTTGAAAAGAGGAATGCATGTCACATTTTGAAATCTTGTTTTGAACAGAGGATTCCAGTTGTCCTTCAGCATAATTTTCATTCTGTTTTTTTCTTTTAAGGGGGTGTAACTTTTCACAAAGTCACATCTTTGATTTCTATGTTTTTATATATACAGCAAAAATATTCATATGGGTAGATCTTTTATATGGGCTTGCCTTAAAATTTCACTGATGACTTGGATTTTGAAGTTTTGTAGTGACATGATCTTACTTGGTTTTGGCAGTTAAACCCCTGAATTATTGATTAATCTCATTCTAATTTATTTCACTCTGTTGTGATACATTTTTCTCTCTCCCTGACATTTTACAGTACCAGAGAATGATGCAAATATTATGGCACATGAGTCTAGTTTCTTACATCTTCTGAGATGTAAAATACCTGTGTTTGGTTTTGTGGTATTACTTGGCATTTTTTGGCATTAAAACACAATAGCAAGCAGTTTCATTTTTGATAGGTTTTGTTTCTTTGGTTTTGTTGTTGTGGTTGTTTGTTTTCTTTTGTTTTGATCTCTAAGTGTACAGTAAGTTGAGTACTTAGAGAGAAATGGTGTTTGGGAAAATCTGTCTTCTGGAGGCTACAAATTTGCTGGAAGGCATGGTAGCAGCAACTGCTAATTCTAGAAAAGAGGTGTTTTTAAGAGCTTCCAGACTGCTTTTTTGTGTGTGTATATGTCAGAAAAATAGTGTTAAACCAAACAATAATGTATTTTATTGCATTTGTTGGGTTGTGGCCATTTTTTTGTGGAAGGAAATGCTTTACCTTTTGTGCTGTTCCCACCCAGCTTTTTTGTCCCGTATAAATCTCTATTATTGAAGTGTTTTCACTTTACCTTTTCCTAATTTATAATAATAAAATACAATCATACAAAGCACAGAAATCCTGCTTTACTGCTGTTTCCCTATGGAAATATCACTTTCATCTTCTCATGATGGAAAGAGTGATGTGAAGAACAGGGAAATATGCAAATGATATTTTTTAAGAGAAAGGGAAGTAGTTGCTATGTTTCTGGCTTATTTAAGCTCATTTGGTGAATTGTAAACTAAGCATTTCCTTAGAATACCTGTACTGTTGAAAAATGCTTTTGGTGTGACTTTTCAAGATTAAGACAGTAATTGTATTGTCAGTAATAAATCACCCTTATGGAAAATGGATGACTTCTGATGACATTTTCAGCTCTGAGAGCACTTTTATGAACTTTTCTTTAACCACAAAGACCCACTCTTCTCACAGAGGTGTTCAATGCTGTTTCATCTTACACAGCTTTGCACTATGGCTTCTGAAATGGTCTCCAGCCATAGCAGGGGAGATTTAGGCCTGGAGGTTTTATAGAACTACACTTTAAGCAGTTGAAATAGCGCTTTGCCAATCTGTGGGATATTTACAAGCTGGAGGAGGTGTTAAAGATAGTCCAGTATATAGGGGAGTCAATTGTCTTTTGTTTTGATCTCTAGAATCCAGTTTCTGTTGCAGCATTGTCATGTAGAGATGGAAATATTAGGCATATATGTTTGTATACAGGATATTAAAAAAATCCCAAAGCTAACAAATTAATTTTCTAAAATTTTTTCTCAGGCTGATACCTGTTTTAGTAAGAGTAAGATAAATGCCAGTAAAGCTCATATGCTAGCTGCCTTCAAAACCTTGTAATTCTGTGACATGTAGCCACTCTGAAATCTTAGCTATAGCACAGCATTCATTGTCAGGGAATTCTCTTTAAGGAATCCAATGTATGACAGCAGTTTTGAGGGTAACCAGGGCTTTTATTTGAACTGAAGTTTAATTTCTCATTTGTGCCTTTGATACCTGTTGATAATGTATCTGTATTCAAAGCCACACACAGCACATTGAGCTGTCCTGAGAAGTGACAGCATGTCCAAGGAAGGTATAAAAGCAAGGGTACAGAAGGATGGATGCTGGGTTAGAGTGACAGATGAGTGTTGTACCTGTGCTTTGGTACTGGTGGCCCGAGTGATGCTGCTGTGTGAAGCAGCTGATGTAATGGTGTCCCCTGGAACCACCACCCCTCAAACACATATTGCTGTCAGGTATTCAGACTAAGGTGGAAGTCAGCTTGGGCAGAGCAGCTGTGGGACAAAGGATGTAGGAACGTGGTTCTCAGTGGTGTTGGGGGTATATTTAAAAAAAAAGAAATAAGGCTGCAGTGCCCTCTTTGGTGTTCTGAAATACTAGGACAGTACTGAAGGGTGAGCATTTAATGCTGTATTTTTGTCTCTGGTGCTTTTTTACAATTTTATGAGTAAGAATGAGGCATGATTTTGTTGTTGCAGGAGGATTGCAAATGCATTTGGGTAAGCTTAAAATGAGTTCTTTTACTGTTGCATCTTTTCCCACAGTTATTTATTAATTTTTTGGTTATTTGTGAGCTGAAATAAATAAGTGCCTTCCTGTTCTGACTTTTTTATAGTCTTGGTTGCTCGTGGTGCAGCAAACGGAACAGCTGAGCAAAATAATGAAGACACATGCAGAGGATCTTAATTCTGGGCCCTTGCATAGGCTTACAATGATGATCAAAGATAAGCAGCAAGTTAAGAAGAGTTTCGTAGGTGTTCATCAACAAATTGAAGCAGAAATGTACAAGGTATTTTATTCATCTATAAGTTGATTATAATTCTCTGTTTAAAAATATTAAATTAAGAGTGGAGTATTTTTGGGTTTTGTTTATGCTGTGGTAAAACTATAGTGTGTGATATGTAGCATGCTTAGTTTAAATTTTAATAGTTCTACACAGGTTTTTTTTCCTGCTAGCTGACAAAGGCAAAGATGGAAAAGTTTCTTCCATATGAATTTCTGTGAACAGATAGCACTGGAAATACTCTTCTAGTAGAGGATAAGTCTTGTGTGACACATCTCTATTTCATCTCCTTTCCTCTTCTAATTCCACTCTAGGCATTCATGGGACCCAGGGCACTGTAGACTTTTGTTAATGGGTACTTTTGGCAGTCCAGATTATTTTGGGTGGGGACAAGGTTCTAGTCCCTATTCTAAAATAAAAAGCAGGTGTAAACCAAACATTGAGACTGCAGCTGAAACTCTTCAGAGTGTTTTCCATGACATATCTGTTATCCTGCTTGTGTTCAAAGTGCTGTATCTTGTCAGTAAAACTGACAGAAATCAGTTTCATGGAGATGCTCTGGGGGAAATTTAGCTACAGATGTCAAAAATCAAAGTGATAGTCTGAAAGGTCAACGTAGAGAAGGAAAAGCACTGTTTCTTCTTTCTTCCAGGAGAGAATTTGGGATTTGAAGTAGTGTAATTAAAATGTAACATCTGAGTAAAGCAGTAACACTGTCATGGATTGATGAGTAAAAGATTCTTGGGCCAGTTATGAGAAGAGCTTGGAGTTATTCTGTATTTAAACTAAGACTATTTTATATTAAATACCTTGGATCCACTAAGATTGCTTCCATAATATGCTAGAGTATTGGCATCTTCCCCAAGCAGGGACTATGGGGATGACTTTTTTGAGGCATGGTCAGTAGGCTGTCATTATCTGATAAAATTTCAAGCCTGATAATCCCTTGCTGCTACTTATGAATTGGTGCATCTCAAGAAAGTCAGCATGGATGAAGAGGAAAAACTGGTAGCATGTGTTAGAAATAATAGAAGTTATAAATAATTGCAAGAAAGAGAAGAAGATAAGAATGAGAGGCTGAATGGAGTAAGAATGCTGGAAGCATAGATATACTTTGAGAAGAGACTGTGCAATGTTTTTTCTGTTAATATGCCAAACTCTAATAAAACCTCTAATAAAAATGTCCTTCAAAATCAGACTTTTCCAAAAAACTGTAATGCATTTTGAGCACTTGCCAAACGATTATTCTATACCATATTGACTTTATTTAATTATGGGCTGCGTAGCTATTGAAAGTATTTTGCATCCTGCTGATTAAGCTTGCATTGTTATTTGGTTTGAGGTTTCTTGGGTTTGTTTTCGTTTTTTCCCCTTCCTGATTTTGCAAAGAAGTATTTGAATAGTGTTCTCCTATTGTTAGCTGACATTGTTCAAAGTTTTGTGTACCTGTGCACTTTCAGAATGATTCCCTGAAATTCAAAGTACTTCTCATGTTCTGTGGTATTACTTCTGCTTTTTTTTATGCACAGAAGTAAAATGCCAATTATATCCCAGCACAGTATGCAAAGTTTGTGAACATCAGTGTCTGTGCACCTCCTATGATTAGGTTAAACTGGCATAAAAATGTGTTTAAGTGAAATACATGTATGTCATCCTTTCTTATTCTAGACACTTCTGTACTTATGGGGAAGATTCTCAAGGACAGTGAAATATCATGGCTTTTGCACAAATGTAATAGGACCTGTGTCTTGTAGATTTATCCCACTTTCTGTTAAAATGTTGAATAATTTTCTTTCTTCATGAAAGGGGAAAAAAGTAGAGTACTGTGCTAATTAGGTGGGTAAGACCTTTTGAAATAAAAACTGAGTTTAAAGTAATCCTTCACCATCTTAGTTCCTTAAGCGTTCTTAGGGAACAGACATGCTTTTGGTGTTGGTTTTGTCTGTTGGAAAAATGCAATCTAAGAATCATAATGCAATTATTATTAAGATTTCATAATGCTAGTGCCCTGTTTTATTTTTCAGTTTTCTGTGAGGGAAGTAGTTTGTGTTATTTAGGTCTTAATTGTGATCACTACTTCCTGATTGCATATTTTCTCCATTTGTCATGATATCTTTATAATACAAATTTGTCAGAAAGTTATTTATCCTGTATCAACCTCTGTTGGTGTATGACAACAGCAGTTGTGTATGGTTTACCGATTGTGGAAGTATGTAATATGTGATTGATGTGGAGAAAAGGTTCTGCCTTCAAATTAAATTTTGCACAGTTGGCCCAAAAATAGAAGCTGTAGACAGCACTTTGTTGGATCTTTAAGGAATTTCATTAAGTTATCAGGTGTTCTGGGGGCTGAAAGTACTGTTATCTGGGCCTTGCCTCATGTAAAGAAAAGGAAAATTGTGAACTTCAGCCTTCTTCCTGCCAGATGCAAGAGGAGCAGTTTTTCAGTAGAATGAAGTTCTTGTTTTGCACATTCACTGAGAGAAGTACTTCCATTAAAATTAGTTAATAATTCCTCTTCCTTGATTTTCCAGCTGAAGTCTGTTTTTCAGTTGAATTTTTTCCTTTTTTTTTTATTTTTTTGTCAGAATTTTTTGTTTTTCTTTGCAATATATGCTACCTTTTTTTAGTGTTGTGATGACTGGTTTGTTACTGGCTTTCATTTGCAAGATCATGATTTGGGTTTGTTTCTGAGCAGTGCACTAGTTTTTTCACACACTGAATGAATGCTGGGGGTAGAAGAGAAAATTTTATTTTAATTTTGTTACCAAAAATGTTATATTCAGTCCTCTGTTTCATGGTAGAGGTTTTTTAATTTGGTTGGATGCTTCTATAATTGGGTTGGGTTTTTGTTTGGATTTTTTTTGGTTGTTGGTTTTGGTTTTCCTTTGTAAGGTTTTAAGGTTTACAGTTGATTTTTTTTTTTTTTTTATTTTTTGATCATTTCATGCGAAGTTGCTGTTCCTTAGTCATGTGTATGAAGTGTAATGTCTAAAAATTCTGCTTTTTTTTAGGTGCTAAAGAAATTCCTTCCAATGCATAGGACAAAGCCAGTATGATTTATAATGCACCTTTTTGATTTTTTTTGCCTTATAATTTAAATGAAATATTGTTGATGATTAGCTGGATTTTCTAAATATATTTTTAATTACATTGATATGAATGGGGATTTGTGTCTTATGCCTTTTATTTAATTCCATGCATTTATGGATTTTGATTTTGCACCATGTAATTTCCACTATGTAATTGCACCATGTAATATCCTATTAGGATTTTCTCAAGCCTGTGGAAAGTGTAGCATCCTTTTTTTTGTTTAATAATTTCTGTTAATTCTCTTTACTAATGCTATGTTTTTTTAGTGTGTTGAGAATAAGTATTTTTAATGCTTTCTATATTTCTTTTCATAAAGGTCACAAAGACAGAGCTAGAGAAACTTAAATCTAGCTACAGGCAACTAATAAAAGAAGTAAATTCTGCCAAAGAAAAGTATAAAGAAGCTGTGGCTAAAGGTATGATTGACTTGATTTTGTGTATTTATTAATGCCTTTTTCAAATTTGCGAAAACTCTTACAATGAAACATGGTAATTTTTTTATTTTTAGCTGCTTGATTGCAATGTAAAAGTTTATTTAATATCTTAAGTATGCCAGTCTGATCGTCATCATATATGCTTGGTATAATCTTTTAAAAATTCATAAAATATAAATGGTGATTCTTTTAAGTTCTTGTATTATTCCTTCAGTGGATGTTTTTGAAGTCTAAAATTGCTCAGATGGACTCTGGTCTCACCTGTGTTGTAACTGCCACCTATTTGCCTGTGAATTATTATTGTTGCTATAGTGGCATCAGCATCAGTTCTTGACAGTGTAATGCATCAAACCTTTGTAAACCTCATCTAAAAGAGGAAAATAAGTCATTTGCACAACAGTTTTTTTTAAGGGAATAATGTGTTTGGTCTGCTTGGATTTTGATTCCTGTTGAATTGTGCTTGAATGTGATAAAAGAGAGCCTTTGTTCTATTACGTATTAAAATATAATAGTTTCTTGCTGATTGTTGTTCTTATGTGTCCTTCTGAGATTTTCTTTTCTTTCTTTAGTGAAAATTGACTGAATGGCAGTATGTAAATGTAGATCCATCTTAATGTTTTGTATGAGTGTCTAAATGATGGTTAATGTTCTTGGTTCTGTAGTATAATTATAGTATATATATATGTATATTTATAAGTATATATATATAGCTTGCAGTGAGGAGAGGTTTCTTTCCAGATTTGTGTCATATTTGGGCAAAACAGCAGGGGATAAGAAGTTACACTTAGCACTGTTGAACTTTAACTTTTCTTTTTCTTTTACTGAAGTTCATAAACACTTAAAAATAAAAATGCATACTTTGATGTTAATTTCATCCAGTTTCTGTATGTAAATTCATTTGATTACTTGGTTTATTCTCAAGTAACTATTTAACGTTGAAATATGTAGTATGTATCATGGAAAATAGGATGTTCAGATCTTAGCCTGTTATTTTTAGTCTGTTTTGTCCTCTCTTCCTGTTACCAGTCTAGTCATTCTCTATTCCTGAAGCACCAAACTTTCCCATTGGATTAAAGGAGTGCTTTGGCTGTCAGCAGCTGTGATGTTTTGATGTGGTTTTGATTAACTGAATTAACGTTTCTTCAGATAGACAGCAAACATAAATTGTTTTTATGACACTTATCTCCTGTGGTTTTCTCTGACCTTCTCTTTCAGGCTTTTATCTAATGTTTGTCTTCATATAATTCATACTTAATTTCATTTCTGCTAAAATCTTACTGTAAGACTGTTTTGACAAACACTGATGCCCATAAAAATGTTTTTCTCCCAAAAGTTGCAGAATTGCTTCTCTCCTCATGCATCCCAGGCCCTGTTCCTGTTTACAAATACTTGTGCATTTGATTAGCTACTACAGTTGTTTATCAGCTGCAGGTCAGCTGAGCCTTGAATTTTTTTAAGCTATGGTATTTCTGAGCTTTTAAGTTGTCGAACTGGTTTGCTGGTGAAGTGAAAAGTTGGTGAAGTTTTAAAATTACAATGCTTCGTTATTCCAGGGTATTCTTTATTCAGGTTATGTGCTATTAAGATATGTTACTTCTGTTTATGTACAACGTGGTTCAGTTTTTTCAGGATTTCAAGAATTACTGAAAACAAGAGAAGAAACAGTGCTTGCCAGAACAGTTGGAAGGCATAACAAAGTATTGAAAATAAGCTGAAAAACACTTTGTTAAACAAAAAAATGAAAATCTTTTGACAGCTGTTGCAAATAATACATTAAAATAGCCAATCCGGGCTCATTTATGTAAAATGTAGTTTTAAACAGAGTCTGTTCCTTTGACAGTTGAGTCTGTAAGACACTGACTGGCCTCACTTCTCTGGAACCAAAGGGGACAGCTGCCCTTTAGGCCATACAGTTTTAGCTTTACACTGGGGGGTACGTGTGAATTCATGCAGCACCTGTACAAGCTGCTCCATAGGAAAAGAATGAAAGTAACGTGAAGTCTGACAAATGCCTCTGTTTTGCAAGAGTAGTGATTTTGAAATATGGTGACTTTTTCAGCTTTGTTTTGGGGTAGCAAAGCTGCTTTCTGGTGTAAGAGTAGGTTTGTTAGAGCTGCTAGTGAAGGAGGTACAACTGGTTTTTCAGCTTATGAAGAAAACTGCTCCCCAGTTTTCTGGTTGAGTTATTAAAAGCAATACTAAGCTCTGGGCTGAACACACAGGGTAGAGAATATTAACTGCTAAGGGTAAAGGCTGGCAAATTTTGTGCAGTGGAAATTGATGTTATGATTTTCTGGAACCAGGAAGTATTCTCAGGCAAACTTGAATTTCTGTGTGTGCTACGTTGCACCAGCAAAGTGGGCAGTAACTTTGAGTCAATAATGCCCTAATGCAGGGTTACAAGTGTTGTCATTTTTTGGTGAAAACACCAGGAGGACCATTGGAAATAATAATAAGTGTTAAGGACTGAATAATGATACCGGTTAGTTACAGGTTTTGTTAGTGTTTGGGCAATGGGTAAAGCATTTGGTAGGAACTTGTGGCTAGTTTTTTAGTGGGGAAAAGGGAACTGATTTCTGAAGGAATACAGGAGCTTCATTATGAAAGACTTTGTGCTGTCCAGATTTGGAGGAAGGTGAAAGTGTCTGAGATTGTGTCCCAGAAGCTGTCCTGGGAACCCTCTGCTAGCACTGCTTCTGCTTGTGCACCAAGGGGAGCTGTGGGACAGTTGTGTTGGAGAGGTAGCACCACTGAGCCTTGGCTGCCACTTCCACCTTGGGCTGGGTTCCACTGCCTTGTTGTGGCAAACAGTGTCTGAGCTGATGGAATGTTAGAAATCACTGATTTGTTTGTTCTAGCCCTTACCCCAGTAAGTCATGCATAGCTGCTCCTTTCTGGACCAGTGATTACCATGCAAATCACAAATGCAGTCAGGTTGGTTTTTCTTGGGCATGGAGGCTCCAGGTGTCAGGCAGACTGGTTGATGTTAGTCATTTGCATGATAGTTTTCTGCCCTTTTTATCCCATTCGTTCATTCTCGTTTTTTAATTTATGGTGAGAGAGGATGAATTCAGCAAGCTGAATTAGTCCAGTGCCTCTTTTATGAGCCGTGCTTCAGTGTATGGGACTCTGTAGACTGATTGTATAGTAGTCTCTTCTGGATTGGAAAGCTTTGTAATAAAAATTCCACAAAGTGTAGTGTAGTGGGAATGCAGAGCATGTTCCTTTGCAGAACTGGGGCATTGGAGTCATAGGGCATGCAGGAGTCTTTGGACAAAATATAAGACAAAAGCTTATTACATTATTTTTCTGTAGTGAAATGGACAGCCCTGTGAAGTGTTCTGGGTCTGTGATATTGATAAAAAACAGTATAAACATCTTACAACGTCAGTCCAAAGTATCAGTCTCAGAGTGTATATACAAGTGTGAGTTTACAGGGTGGTGCTAATCACAGTAATGCTGAGTAACAAGGTGGTTAGAATGTGGCATGTTGATGTTGCTGCTGTAGAAAAATGTATCAAGCCAAAATTTGTGCCAGATGGAGAAAGCATGGTTTCACTAAAGAAGTCACAAATCTTCTGAAATAATTTAATGAATAATGTATTAAGAATACAAAATGGAGACTGTAGGACAACTGTAGGTATCAAGTGTGGTATTTCATTACATTTTGATTCTCATTTGGTTGAACCAGTAACTGCTTCCAGTTAAATTTGCTGTTTACACAATTATTTTTGTTTCTGCAGGATCGTGCATCTCTGTTATCTCTAGTAAGTATAGTTCAGTGTGTAGTGGGGGGTTCAAATATTTTCATCCTTGAATTTTTTGACTAAACATTGCTTACTGCTATATAAATAAGGAAATAATGATTACATGAAACAGTAATTTACTCACTTCATTACAGGTTTTTTGAAAAGTTGAAATGCATTAATAAAATTTAGCATCTGTTTTTCTAACTAATTTTGGTGTTAGATGTTGAAGTTTGAAGCAGTTGCTCATATATCAGTAAATATTGCAAGTTGGAGCAGAGCCAGTGTAGCTTTGGGAGGTTCATGCTGAATTTTAATACAACATACACTTTAGAAAAAACTAAGGTTTTTATGTAAATACATTAATTACAGGTGTTTATTGTAGTCTTATTCCTAGTTCATTACTGATTGAATGTAGAAAATATGTTGCAGCTCTCTTATGTGACATAGTGGATCTGAAATAGATAATAAAGGAAAAATACATTGATTCTAAGTATTTAATATTATAATTCCATTTTATGCTGCTACAGCATCATTAAAAATAAGTGCACCAGGCTTGTGTTCCCTGACAACATTGTGATTTAGAGGAGCCTAAAAATATTAGTGTACACCTACCACATTATACCACATTGCTTCTGCTAGAAGAATGTTTTCCCTGCAACTCAGGTGATCTAATACTTCAGAATTGATGTGACTTCTATGGTACATACTGAAATTTCACAGCAGCAAAAGCTCACATCTTTGATAAATAAGAGAGCTGTTAAAAAATCTTTCATTAAATCAAAATACTGTCCTACTATTCTTTGTAATAGCGAAGTGGTCAGAAAATACTTATTAGGTGGCTGGTGCATTCATTCTGAGATGCCTTTAAAATTCTTATTATACAATTACATTCCCTGGTGGCATGTGTTGCCTGTAGTTGTAGCTGCAAATGAGGGAAGCTCCTAATACGATGTTTTTTAAGCTTAGTTTTGACTGAAATTTTCATACTGTTAAGACAAAACAAGTATAACTGGCTGAACTGGTCTGCCTTACAGACATCAGCAGGCTGCATAGATTTAAAATTAATGCTCTACTGTAAGTATTTCAACACATATATACTACCAGTGCTTTTGCTTGGAAGGGGTAGGGTTGTTTCTTCTGTGTAAAATAACACTTCGAGAGCAGGACACCCCAGGGAGTGCAGAGATCATGGTGACTTCTTGTGGAGTGTGGGACCAGCTTGGACATACTCTTTCCTCTTGACACAGGCATGCAGCCCCAGGATGTGCTCTCCTCACAGACCACAAGGCACAGGACAGGGAATTGGCTGGAGGTGCTTAATAGCTCGCCTGACAATATTTGACAGCAGTTCAAAAGATAGAACATTAATTTTTGCTATTTTGTGGTATGTTACTTAAGATTAGGATGATAGCTTTGGTGAACTAATTCTTAACTTAGAAGTTTAGATATGTTATTCTGTAAATTTGAACTCTTCAAATATACACAAATAGTTTTGGAGTTTTTTCCCCATTAAAAAACAATTTATTATTTGCAATCATTTATTATGTAATAATTGGGAGAAACTTCTTATCCTCTTCTTAGAAGCTGGTTGATTGGAGAAAGGAGTAAGTGATTTTATTCGTTGAAGAAATACATTCATGTAACAATCTAGCAAGACATAAAGGGGAAAACACCTTGGAGATTAAATGTGAAAATCTTGTTTCTGTCATCTTTGTGATTTTGGTCTTGTAAACCTGTGTTAACTGAGACCGATGTGTTTGCATCTCTTCATTTTCAGAGTGATGATAAGGCTGATCACCCACTAAATTTCCAAGTGTGTTTTGGAGACAGAACTAACAGTCAGAGCTATCCTAGTTTAGTGGCAGCAGTTTGCATAAAAATTGCTTTGTAGATAGGAATTTAAAAGTCTAAATTGGGAGTGGAGTGGCTGGAAGGCAGTCCTGCAAAAAGTGACCAGGGGTGCTGGTGAGCGGCTTCCCTTCTGTCAGCAGGTGACAGGTGTCATCCTGGGGTGCTCCATACACAGCACAGCAGACAGTCACCAGAGGGGATTGTGCTGCTGTATTTAGCGAGAGCAGTTCTGGGCCACACAGTGTAGGAAGGCTGTGAAGGCACTGGGGTGCACCCAGAGGAGGGCAGTGGAGCTGGGGGGAGGGCTGGAAGGGCTGTCCTGTGAGGGGCAGCTGAGGAGTCTGGGCTTGTCCAGCTTGGAGAAAAGGAGGCTGAGGGGTCACCTCACTGCTCTCTGCAGCTGCCTGGGGAGGGGAAGAGGAGAGGGAGGCGCTGATCTCTTCTCCCTGGGATTCATTGACAGGACACGTGGGAAAGGCTCACAGTCATACCAGGGGATGTTCAGACTTGACATTAAGAAACATTTCTTCATTGAGAGAGAGTTTGAACACTGGAACAGGCTTCCCTGTCAGCATTTAGCAGGCATTTGGACAATGCCCTCCAAAACATGCTTTAGTTTTTTGCTAGTCCTGAATTGATCACACACTTTAGCTTCATGGTTCTTGTAGGTCCTTTCCAATTGGAATAGCCTAGCCTTGCCCAGCCTTAGGTCTCAGTATGGGAGTCCAAATGTTTCAAAAGTCATGTCACTGGTGGTTTTCTTTGGGTCAATAAGAACTATCGTATGACGAAGTAATATTCATAATAACTTATAGTATATTTTGTTTCCTTAAGATCAGCTTCCCTGAGGCATTTGCACTGTACATTGATGCTGATATAAAAAAAGATGAAGTGAACGTTATGAGCCAAAGTTTATTGCTCCATCCAGCTTCCATTCTAGGTGATTATTAGGCCATAACAGTCTAATAATTATGATTGCAAAAACTTTGGATTAGCAAATTTGCCTTTTGATTGAAAATAGACTAAAGCATTATTTTCCAGGATGGCTGTGTTGTACTGTATGGAGTAAAATCTTAGATGAGTTTCTATTAGAAATTGAAATACCAGACTCCAGAATGATTGAAAAAGAATGTCAGCCTTTTCTTTGTAAATGTAAAACTTTCATAATTGAATTTTGCAGGCTTCACAGTACAGTTTATGGTATGACATATTGTATACACAGTTTCTATTAACATTAAACAGTTTTGTCAACAGCTGATGGCAGTAGAATTATAATTAGATATCTATTTGTGAAATTCATTATAGAGATAAAGAAAATTGGATGTTTTCCTCTCTGCTAATTGACATGTAGAACAACTGTGTATGCTGCCTCAGTGCATTTTGCTACTTTAAAAAATAAATTACAATATGAAAATAATTCCATAACTGTGCTCCCTGAATTAAATCTAGATCCAAGGCTCTATTTTAAAGTTGAGTGAATATGGTAATTTATGTCACAATTAATTGAGGTGTTCTGCTGAGGAATAATGTATAGCAAAGGTATTCAGTCCTTAAAACAGATGGGAAAATCAGATAGTTTCGATGTTAATGAGGTGTCTGAAAGAGATATAGTTTTACTAAATTGCCAGTTATGTGGATTTGATAATTTTAGTGTAAATTTTCAGTTTAGTTTAACTGTTGGAGCTGGTTTGTTACAGTTTACAGGTCACAAGCCCATACTGATGGTATCACATGTGCTGCTGTTTCATAAGCTGAAAACTTATAAGGGATGTATTTTAAACACATGCGTAGACAACTTGTAGCTCTTAAACTATGACATATGGAGATACTTTCAGATTATTTGATCTAGGGCATGCTTGAGTAGGAATAGCCAAATACAGAATAACCCAAGAAATAATGTCTCTGAAATAAGATAAAAGAAAAGAAAGCATTTTTGCCTCTGCTACCACTTTGCCTGACTCTTCTGGCTTCCCTGGACAGTGTGTCTCATAATGGACTGGCGAACAAAATGTTTCAGCCTTGGCTTCCAACAGCTTTGACCTATCCTTTTTCATCCAGTGTTCATCCTGTAACTGTTCCCTTCTGTGCCCTGTTCCCTTCCCTTCCAAACCCTCTTCAGTCACCTTCCAGTATTTCCCCATGTTCCACATGCCTCTTCTCCAGAAAATCTTCACAGTGTTATTGTTTTACTCTGAAGATGACCAGGTTGATTCTGTAGCCTACTGTATTTAAAACAAGTCTGTATGATACTTCTGTATGATACTCTGAAATAAATTGAGGTTTTCAGTTCAGGAATAATTTACAGGAAGAATTTAGTCCCTAAGGCAAATTGAAAATGGGATGTTATACCATCCTGTTATGTTGCTGTGCTGGCATCAGACGTGCATGTTTAGGGGTATTTAACTTCTGGGATATTATTTTGATGTGATGGATTATTTTTTCTCTTACAAATAATCTACATTTCATTTAGAAATAAATAGTTTAAATAGGGTATTTACCGGGGTATTTGGTCTCCTCATGAAACATGAATTTAGATGTTTTGCCAAAGACAAAAGATGTCTGGCTAAAGTTTAATACAGAGTTGTGAATGTTATCTCTCCAAAACAGTTCTACAGAAATTTTTAAGCGGATTGTTTCATTCATACCTGCATGAAAAATTCTTCTCTGGTGACAGCTCTGGAGATGTGTTTTTTCTTTGTTGTACAGAATAACTCAGATAAATTGTCGTGTAAGAAATCTGTACCTTCCTTGTACAAAATTAGGTCAGTAGTTGGATTATTTTCAATTAAATGAAAGACATAATATCCTTTAAAAGTGATTTTTATTCTGTGTTCGAAATGTAGCTGACAGTGGCATGAGGTACAAGTGTCTAGAGAGCCATATGAGAGTACAAACTGATAGAAATGTGCTTCAGTTTCATGGTAATTTGTTACCTAGGGAGTTCCTGAGTCAGAAGTGCTGTCCTACTTCTTAATAGCACTTCAAGATTTTTTTTTAATACACTTGTTCATTCACTGTTAAACGACTTAAGATTTTTTGCTTATAATAACTTTTACCAAAAAAATACATAGGTTAGTTACCTGCTAATCGAAGGAGGTCTTTGTTTTTACTCTTTCCATATAATGCCATACAGTTTTTATATTGAAAGAGATTGTGGAGGTCTGTTAACTCTGTCTCTTCTTAAATGTTCCTCCTCAGACTCCTAGTGCTTCAGGACCCTTCACTATAGTTAGTCATTCTTTCTGTATTTGTCTTGCTTCCTGCCTTTCTGATGGTTAATGCCCTTCTCTAAACCTTTTGCATGTCAAATATATCCTCCAAGGTCAGCAAATTGCGTACTTCTAAGTGATTTAATCAGTGGCATTATAACCCAGTCTACTCCTTTGCAAAATAACATTGTATTCAGCCGCTGCTGAACACTGAGTTTACATTTCCATCAATCTTGCTGTATTGACCCCCAGATCTCATTTCTATGTGCATTTGGATTACTAGGTTTTACCCATATGCATCTCTCTAAATATTCACTCTATAATTTAGCATTGCTTTAATCAGTATGTCCCAAGGTTTCTGAGCTGGTTTTGCTTGTCCCGGTTGTTGGTAGCAGGGGCTCCCCAGGGGTGGTTTCTGTGAGAAGCTTCCAGAGGCCTCCCCCGTGTCCAGCAGAGCCGATCCCTGATGGCTCTGAAGATGGACACGGTGCCGGCCAAGGCTGGGCCGCTCAGAGAGGCTGCTAACGCCTCTGGGATCGCGTATTTAGCGAAGAAACTCAAACCCCAGCGGGGCACAGTGTCAGTTCCAGGCAGAGGAGAGAAGGAGGCGCGCCCCTGCGCGGCCCCAGCACGGAGCCCCCCCGGCCAGAGCAGGAGGGGCNCCCCTCCTTATCTCAAATCATGAACCCTTCATTAAAGTTTTCTCTCTCTGCCCAGCTGTGGCCAGGGAGGGTGGGTAAACAGCTTTTATGGGTGCCTGGCATTTGGCCAATGTCAAACTACAAAAGTTTATTTTCCAGTTCTTCACATTTGGTTTCCCCATTTGCTACTTTCAGACAGCATCTTTATCATCATTGTCTTTATCACCTCATGTGTTGGAGTCCAGCTGATATTCCTGGGATTCTCTATTGAGTGCCTACTTCCTCCTGTATAAACTAATCATAATATTTCAGCTAAAACTTTCTCAAGTACCTTTGAAGTTTCAAAGCTAAGCACCATCCAGTTCTCCTAATTTGTTCTCATTTCATTTATTCTCAACAACCTCTTCTGACACTTCAGAAAAAAGAGATTCATTGACTCTTTCACAAAGTAATATTTCATCCTGGAAATCTCTGAAGGTCTGAGGCAGTGATTACAGAAGGACAAAAAGTTTTTTTTTCTTGTACCAGCTCCTTTTGTATGGCAACTGTCGTTTACATTTTCTGACAAGGTTGCTGACTCCAGTGTATATGAAAGAAGATTCCTTACTGGTTTTCCCTCAACTTTTTTTAGCATGCCTTTAATGGGGCTTTGTTTTGATTTATTTGAGTTCACAGTCCTTTGTGTATCCCTTATATGACACAGCCATTCAAGGTCTGCTTTCAAGCAGCTGATTTGCCAGTTAGCTATGAGTGCTTACATTTTCTTTTTTCTCAACTTTTTGTGATGCGTAGTAGATACATTTTTTCCTACATAAATTATTTTAAGTTTATAAGAAATGCAGTGTTCTGAATGGGATTGCTTTAGATAGCATATGTTTATCTGTGCAGGTAGCTGTGACTCTGCACTTGATATTTACAGATACGAAATTAATTTAAAATCATCTTAGTTCCTGAAAAAGTAATGATATACTTGATGAATATCAAGAAGACAGCAAAGATGTTAGTTAAAAGCTTATGTGTCTGTTCTTGTTATGGCTGAAATAGGGTTGGGTTCCTTCACAGTAGCTGTTATGGGGCAGCGTTTTGGATTTGTGGTGGAAACAGTGCTGCTAACATACCCCACATGGCTGTGCAGTCACTGTGGCAAAGAATGGAATAGGTGATGTCTTGAAATACCCTATAGCTCTGCAATTCAACTCTCAGTTGGTCCTGTCAGCTTGAACTTGAGGGCTTCCAGTCTCAGTGGTGCAAAGCTGAGGCAGGCGAGCCACACTCCTGATCAGGATGTAGATGTGATAGGGAAATGTTAAGGTGTAGGAGAGAACCTGCACATTTTTACAGGAGTGACTGTGTGAGGGTTCACCTGCTCATATGTAGACTGGCTGCATCATTGCTTTATTAGGATTATATGCAATAGGAATGCTTGAATACAAAAAAATAATATATTTTTAGTGGATCTAGTATAAAAGGACATCTCATTCTCTTTTAAAGATATTATTTTGCAAATAGAAGCTCTGAGATCATAATGTGTCTGAGATTTCTTTCTTGTTCATAGTTATTTTTATACTTGTGATTTTCATATGCTTTTAGATAAGGAATTCTCACATTTCTGCTCAAAGGAAATAGCCTTTTTCTTACATAGTTTATTAATTAGAAAACCTGGACATTTGATTGTACTAATAATCTGAAAGTGGTTGGATTTTACCTTCCTCAGAGAAGTACCTTAAAAATTACTATAGGAGAAGGGAAAACCTGTCATAAATCTACCAGGTAAGTCGTCTATAGGCTTGTATACTATTAAATCACCATGTGAATTTTTGTTTTGTTTTCTCTCAGGAAAGGAGACAGAGAAAGCCAAAGATCGTTGTGAAAAAGCCACTATGAAACTTCATATGTTGCATAACCAGTATGTGTTGGCACTGAAAGGAGCACAATTACATCAGCACCAATATTATGATACTACACTTCCTCTGTTACTTGATTCACTGCAGAAGATGCAGGAAGAAATGATCAAAGCCCTGTAAGATGTATTCTTATGTATTTCGAAGTTGTACAATTTTCTGTGTGTAGTATTCAAATTAATTTATAGGAGTAGTTGAAAATAAGAAACTGTGATTTGTTTCTTATATATCAGGGGTTAACAGCTGAAAAAAGTCTATCCAGATGATGCAGATGATAGTTCTGAGTGCTTGCTTTTGCCTATCAACAAGACACCATCTCCTTATAAATTCTTACAGATTGGCTGCAGAGTTTATCTTTGAGGTCATGATTTTTCCTTCAGCTTATAGACTATAGCAAGTTTGTTGCTTCTCCGGTAGTCATTCTTATGAAATTCCACCAGCAACAAATTTGGTTTAAACTGCCCAACTGTCTTGACAGTGATTGTGGAGGAGGGCAAAGCCAGATGCATAGTTAAAGATATGGGTGGGAGGATTAACAGGATTATGTAAACTTGATCTCACTGTAAGGTGTCTCCCCTTAAAAAAACTAATGCCTCTTTCTTGAAAGATCATTTTTACATCATTACAGAGTATGTGAAAAGTGATGATATCTGAAAACAGATATTGAGAACTTCGATCCCTCCTTTCTGTTTTGTAACTACCATACTGCCTCTTTTTCTTAGCTTAAAAAAAAGAGTGGTTACCTTTTCTTGTAAGTGTTCTTCATTAAGATGTGAAACACTCTAATTGATTTTCATGCCTATTCTGGAGTCAGTGTTCATCTTGATTTCAGTGCACAGGAAGTGAGGGATAGTTGGGGTTCCACATTTTGCACTGTGCAGGCATCATTAGCTTCCCTGTACAGTATTAATTTTTTTGGTTCAGGTGCTGGTATTGAAACAAACCTTTGTAGTACTCCCTGTACAGTCCTTTTAATTTTGTGTGTAAGATCACAGCAAAAGGCTACAGTTAAATGTGTGTGCTCTAATTAAGGTGATTTTTTTAGAATCATAAGATATAAACCGAAGAAGTTTATGATGGAACAAGAACTTACTGAAACCACTCATCTTTGCTGTGCTTGGAGTAAAAACCTGTAAAAAATGCTTTTGCCACTACACAGATATTTTTGTGAGTTCTGAATGTATTGGAAAATTATTCTAATAACTTTGTTGCACATATAGAGATGCTGATTTCAGGTGTAGAGCTTAGTGTGACAGCCTCTGTGAAACAAATTCCCTCACGAACCCTAATTTTGCAGGTGAATTAGTTTCTTAAACTTGAAAAATTACAGATTATGTTGCTAAAGATTTTTTTCCTTTTTTTTTCTGTCATTGTAATTTATGTAGATTTTCTTAGATATTTGAGCGTTATTGTAGTTGATGTTTAGCTACCTTTTCATCACATCCCATGAAGTATTTTCTAGAACCTTTTCACATGTGGTATTCTCAGAAAAGACAAGATTTAATGCCTTCTCTTGTCTGTTTTCTGCTCAGAATAAATGCATTGAAAAAATCCTCACACACCATGCTTTTCTACAGAGCAAACATAACTTGAGATCTTATCCAGGAAAAATGTATTTATACTTTTTTCTCTGCATATTTGCCTAGCCAGAACTCATCAGTGTTTTCTGAGTGACCGTGCTTCATATCCTGGCAAGCTAGCAAATCTATCAAAGATAAAAAATTAAATAGGAAATAATTATGAAGGTACATTATGAAGGAAAATTAAAAGTAAAGGAGAATAGAAGGGTGTTCTGAGTGTGTGTCACTGAATGCTATTAAGAGTAGTGTCACAATACCACCTCTTCTTCTGACATTCACTTTTCATTTTGTTTTTTCCACTCTTGGGAGCAGGTAAAGACAAGGTTAGATGACTTGTACTTTCTCACAGCAACTTCTTGGTTAATTTTCTTTCCTCTTATAAATATATGCTTACTTGTGATTTATGCCTATTTTTGTCTGAATGACAAATAATATATATTAAAAAAAGTAAAAACGATTTGGAAAACCAGTGTTGAAAGGAAACACACACATTTCTGTAAATTGTTTTGCCTTATGCCAGAATATATTTTGTCATGAAACATGATAATCTTCAGTGTAGGTTGTAACAAGTGTGGCAAGTCTTGAAGAAGACTTGATGAAGAAGAGCATTATCACTGAACTCATTACATTCCCTTTCCTTGTAATCTCTCCAGTTTTTAGTTTAGCTGTGCTGTGTGTTGGTGCACTGAAATCAACAGAAGGAGCATGGTCCTAAGAGACTCTTCTAGCCAGCCTAAGCCTGTAGAGGAAAGGCTTCAGGTGATGCACTAATTTCTTTGAATAATATATTGTCTTATTTTTCCCTTTTTAGCCAGTTGCAGCAAGAGTTTGTAGAGACAGCAGATTGAAAATTTGAAGCATCTCCAATGCCATCTATGCCTTCAATGCCATGTTATACACTAGAATTTTTTTTCCTCTCTAGAAAAGGGATCTTGGATGAGTATAGTGAGATCACCAGTCTTGTAACAGAAGAGATTGTGAATGTCCATAAAGAGATCCAGACCTCGGTGGAACAGATAGACCCTAACTCTGAGTATAACGACTTCATAGATACTCACAGGTAAGCATTTGCACCTCATACTTCTTGGGAAAGCCATGCATTCAATGCAGCTACTTAAGTGGTCAGAGGAATTGCTTCTGTTTGGTTGCTTTTACATTGTTACTTGTAAAACTTCATCCTAATTTGAAAATTGTTCTACTTTGCGCATACAGAAAGCTGGCTCTAGGAAAACAAATTTTCAGTTATGTGAGAAGAGCCGCAACTTTGGTACTAACAGCAGACTACACATTACAGTCTAGACTCAACGTGAGCCCATTTACTGTTTATTTGGATGCAATTTACATTCTGGGCTAAACTTGTTCTAGTTGAAAGTCAACTCTAGGTACCTTTGTACTCTGCAGTTACTGTAGGTTGAAACTTCAGAGCATGCAGATAATGCAAGAAAGTTCTTACTTAAAAAGTGTATTTCCCATTTAAGGAATGATGACTTTGTTCTAGTGTATGAAGAAATAGCTCTAAGATTTCTTGCATTATCTTTTTGTTGTTATGTGTGAATTGATGGTCATCACATGCAGGTTTATGATGAAAGCAGGTAAAAGTCACCCATTCACATTGGTAGTCGTTGAGAACCTTGACTGTGCTGTGAAGTTGTTTCAAAGAATTGTATTGCATATTATTATCGCATGAGATTTTAGAATTATGTTTTCTTTCACAGGAAAAAGAATATGTATCCAATTGCTATCTATCCTTTTATTTCATATATAGTTTTAACTATAATCTCATTAATAAAATACTTCAAAACCTCATGATTTGCTCTATGATCTACTCATAGATACATGTTGATTTTGGAATTATAACAAGTATTTACTAAATTAGGTCATCAGAAGTTGTTGAACAAGAAATAGAGTTTGATACATCTTTACTAGAAGAAAATGAAAACCTTCAAGCTAATGAGATCATGTGGAATAATTTAACAGCAGAAAGTTTGCAAGTCACGTAAGTCTCTTTACAAATCTTTCATCCTTTGAAATGCTATTCTGTGTTATAGCTATGCTCACTCAGATCCTTGCATGGCTGTGTCTCTGTTTTTAAGGTCCAATTTGTAAGTGTAGCATTTTCAGGCTAGACTCTTTCCCATGCTGTGAAAATTTGCACAAAATCCTTCTTAGGCTCCTCAAAAACTTGCCATTATTTTTAATGTGTATTATTTTCTTTGCCAGTTAGTAAAATGCTCCGAATCTACCATGAGTCCTCCTCTGGAACTTGCTGGTTCATTTTCCCAAAAGTCTTTCCACATTCACTACCCTAGGAAAAACAGCAAAATACTCTGATGAAACCACATAGTAGAGTTATGTGGTCAGTGATTTAAATCACCATGGAGAAAATGTTAATGAATGAATTTATTTCTCTTGTTTTTTAATTGTTTGCTTTTGTTTTCAAAAGGAGATTGTTATTCATAATTGTAACCTTTAGAATACATTAACTTAGTAACAGAGATGTAGCTGTTTTATAGCATTCACAGAGCTTTTAGCTATTCAGGGTGTGATGAACTACCTCTCTGTGCGTTTTGTTAATATATTGCCTAGTTAAATACTTTCATTACTTTTACCAAGTTTACCTTTAATCATTTGTAATGGGGAATGAATCAATTGCTGAGATTATTATGTTTGTGAAATAATCAGCCTCAGCTTTTGACATGAGTAGTCCTGCGTGGTCACCTGTGAGACTGCGACTGTTAATCATGCATTATAAATGGGAAATTCAGAATTTCATTGGTTGATGATGTTTTTGCTGTCTACTGTCTTTCACTGCATGTTTGACTTACTTGAAATATTTTCCCATAAGACATCAGTAAGACATCAGTGATATATTGTGATAATTTTGTCATTTTTTTTTTTTTTTAAATTTAATTTGCTTAATCAAACTCTGCTCCTTATTTCCTGTAGATTTTTCTGAAAACAAAAATCAGAGTGAAGTATTTCAAATGTAAACATCTTCCAGTGTTTTCTGCAGGTTATTCTAATCCCTGTGTTTCCTCAGTATGACAGAAACTCTGGATTCTATTAATTCCTTTTTAAGGCTGCTAATCATCCTCTCTTTTTTTTTTCCTGTATAATTTGGTTATTTTTTTGTAAATCTATTCCATTGATAAGTATTGAAGTAGTTTTTTTAATACAGAATATCTGCCTCCTTAGTCATGAAGCAGCTTTATCTTATGAAAGGATCCCATGATAATTAACCCCTCCAAATTCCTTTAAACATG
>VXBS01009071.1:67914-96173 GCA_013400255.1 Sitta europaea | reverse complement strand
GTAGAAGAACTTGCAGGCAGGAGATCATTCTGTATTCTTGTATGTACACAGAGGCTTGTATAGAATCTCTTAATAATGCAGATTAATAATGTAAAGGTCTAGCCACACAAAAAAAAGAAAAAACTATCACCAAGCACTGAGTAATATAATCTAAAAATTAATGCTCTTTTACATCTTCAGGAGAAAGATTACAATGTTCCCAGATATATACAGTTTATGCATTCACAGCTTGGGTGTCTGAAATCTGTTTTGCAGGTTAAAAACAGTAATAGAAGAACTGATGCAGACACAGCAAACCCTTTTGAGCAAAGAGGAACTTGTTTTGGAACTAGAGAAAAAAATAGAAGAGTCGTCTAAGACATGTGAAAAGAAATCTGAGTAAGTTGAAATTAAATTTCAAAATACAATAATTTGACAGGGAAAATATCTATAATGAAATTCCTAAAACTTAAGTAAGAAATAACCTTTACTAATCTTGTTCTGCTTCTGTGTTTAGCAATTACTGTGAAAAACAGTCTCTAAAATAATCCTTGCCCACTGCAGACCCCAACTCATTGAAGAATTGAGCAGCTCCGTAAGTTTAACATAATTGTCATGGTTTGGCATGGCTCAATTCAGTTTGAATTAATGACAGAATTCCTGTGTACGTGTCATTCTGTGAAAGGTTTTCAGAGTCATGTGCAAAACTTTCTTATGCAGTAATATGTTTGCCACTTGTCAGGTTAAGTTCACACCCCTTTGCATTTTCTTTACAAAAGTGTAAATGTAAAAAAATATAAATTTCATACCCTGTAGTACTGCATAGTAAATACCAAAGGTTAGAGATTAATGAGTGTTTTAGTGCACCATAAATAAAACATTATAAAGAATCATTCTTGGGCGACATCTTTAGGTTTTTCTTCTACCTTTGATTAGAATAAATATTCACAAACTCTTCTAAACTGATGTCAATACAACAGATAATGAAACCTTTTGTTTGTAGCAATATTTTTCTGATTCTTTTTAGAATCAATCCTAATCTTACTAATTTGGTCACAAATATTCGTGTACAGTACCAGTAGTGAATTGGAATGCAAGTCCTTCAGGTAACCCTTCATTCACTGAAGAAGTCTTGACAGTCTTTGTTGATGGAACCTTGTCACATGAAACATTGCATAGTAATTAATTCACATCCTAAACTTTATTTATGTGTCTGATGTCAGTGTTTCTATTAGATATTTCATGCCCTTTCTTTGGTGAAATTCACATGCACTCACAGAGCAATTTCCAGTTTTTTGGTTCTTGACCTGTCTTCTTTGTTGTATGCTACTCAAAGGATAAAGTATATTCGAACTAGTTGAGTTTGATGGTTTGTTTGGATTTTTCCTCTTTAGTATTGTTTTGTTACCAGTTATCACTCCCTGAAAATAATTTAGAGCATCACTGTATTTCTTACTGTGTGAAGAGTTCTCTGACTGATCCTTTACCAGATGTTTGTGGTGTTGAGGAGATGATTTCAGTTCAAATTGTACCAGCACCTGTTTGTCTTATTAAAAGGCAGGGCATCTGGCTTAGATATATAGTTGTACAGTGAAGGTGTCCCTGAAATCATCCTTGTTCTGAGTTGTCATTTTCATGCCTGCCTCCAACAAACACCCTTTTCACCTTTTAGCTGCTGGCAGAGTGATCAGGATGTTTCAGCATTTACTTGTCCCCAGAATATCTTGTCCAACTGTTGCATTGGGTTTAATTATGACTACATAAGGCCATACCTTATGTTAATGTCTTAGTACTATTTCCCCAGTGCTTATATCCCTTTCCATCTTCAAATGATGATATTACTTTCAACACAGAAAACGTTTTAATTGTATTTTATTTATATATGTATATGTCAAATGTACCTTCTGCCCTTCCAACATGATAGCATATTGAATATTTGATTTAGTTCACCTTTTTACCACTTTCTCATATGTTGTCCTGATCTTCAGGGATCCTTCATACAAGATCTCACTCTGTGAAGCTGCTAGTAGCTATTACTAAAAACAAGGACTTTAAAGTTTGTACTCATGCAAGCCACAGACAAATAATTTTATAGATTCTAATTCTTCATGCATGACTGGAGTGGCAAGCACTAAAAGTTGGATTTGGGAAGCCAAATCAGGTTGTAAGCCATTTTGCCACTCTCCAGAAAGAGTGACTTTTCACTAGCAGAATGTGTCTTGTTATCACTGTCCTGGTCAGTTGAGACCGTTCTGTGTTTGGGATGTCACTCCAGCCAGTGTGTATTCACCAAAGCCTTGATGATGGTTGAAGCATATTATTTTCACATGGTGATGTCCTTTTTCTCTCATAAAGGAGACCAGATGAAAATACATTATCTTCAGGATAGCTTCAGGATGATTGTTCATTTTCTTCTCTGATGCTTTTAAATATGTGCAAGCTTATGTGAAATCTCAATTTCAAATCTGAGAATCATGTCAGCATACCTCGCAGTTACCCTTTTTAAATGAACTATCATTTTGCTGGTGATGAGGAGTTTGGCTCATTAGTGACTTGATATAATGCTCACCTATATGCATATGATTTGTATCTTTTCCTGCCAAAGAGGATTTTATGACAGGTGGTTTCCCTATTACTTTGAAACTCATTTGAAAACTCATTTGGCCGCTCATCAGGTTGTGAAGAATCAATCCCCATATGAACTACTTTTGCCTTTTTTTTTTTCCTTCAAGGGTGGGGCTTGCAGGAGGGCTTGTCATCAAGGGATTATCCTGAAGACACAGAGCAACACAAAACTGTGATTTTTTTCTTAATATTGTCCTCATTCTTCATAGTTCTGGTCCATTTACCTCCTTCATCTGTTCTTGTAGACTGTGAGGACTCTGCATCTCCCATAGACCATATGTCACTGGGCTCTAGTTAAGTGCTTCTGAGGCTGTCTGTATTATATTTTGGGTGATTCTTAGGCAGTCTTCTGTCAGTCTTTGGTTTTGGAAGTTCTTTGGGATAATAGAGTCATCTGGGTACATGTAGTTGCTCTAAGTGCGTGTTCTTCAATATGATTTAATCATGACTGTTTCGAGTATTCACATGTATGTGCAGCATTCAGAGAAGAACTTATAAAAAATAATCAGAAGATGAAAAGTTGTTTTTAGCTCCCCATAAAGATGAATTTATTTAGCTTCATAAGGCAGTTATAATGCAGTCCAGAAATACTTACGGTGCAGAGGAAAAAACAGATATCTCTTATGTGATGCCATATGAATTTATACTGGTTGTGAGGTGAGTTTAATATTGAAAATTATTACTGTAACAATTACACTGATTGGAGTGAATTTCTCGTCACTTGAAATCATTATCTAAAATTTACTTGTACCTTAAGGAGGGGAAACCCCATTGTTTATAAATTCAATCAGAAGTAGATGAAAACAGGAGTTTCACCTATATTTATTAGACATGATTTTTGTGATAGAAGAGAATGAGCGTTTGCTTGCATTATCTTGTTGCTTTGAAAATTTTCTAGAATTGCTTCACCTTTGAATAAACTGTTATGTTGAGGAATTGTCATGCTTTTTTTCCCCCATCTTTTTTGAAGCAAATAAACTGTTTTGAATCATGTGCATTTTTAAATTG
This sequence comes from Sitta europaea, assembly GCA_013400255.1. Taxonomy (NCBI): domain Eukaryota; kingdom Metazoa; phylum Chordata; class Aves; order Passeriformes; family Sittidae; genus Sitta; species Sitta europaea. Next base: position 92,561 of record VXBS01009071.1, on the reverse strand, counting down.
TTGTTTTTCTTTGCAGTATTGTACTCTTGCTGAGCCAAAAGCAAGCACTAGAAGAACTTAAGCAAACAGTCCAGCAATTAAGATGTTCTGAGGCAAAATTTGCAGCCCAGAAAGAACTACTGGAACAAAAAGTTCAAGAGAATGATGGGAAAGAGCCGCCACCTGTAGTGAATTATGAAGAAGATGCCAGATCAGTGACTTCTATGGTAAGTTTTACATCTGTTTTACTAATTGTGTAGCCCTGCTGCTGTACTTCAGACCTGGGATCATAGTATCAAGATACTTATTGAGGTAATTTAAAGTGAATGGACTTCACTTTGCATTTTTGGAGACTTGTTTGGACAAGAAGTTCAGTTGAGAGATATTTTTTTCTTTTTGAGTGGCAGTAACTCATATCAGTCTGTGTCTGGGGACTTGGATTAGTCTTCTAAGCTTGATGCTTCTATTTTTATTACACTGTTTTATAAAGAAAAGTCTGAACCTTTACATGGATTAAGTAAATATGACTGAGTAGCGATTGCTAATTTCCTTGGCTGTGTTGAAGAAATAAATTTACAGCTGTAGATAGAAAATTAACAGCAGAAAATCTTGGAATTGCTGCATGTGTTATGTAATTGAGAAATTAATTTTATGTACTGTAATTACTCTTTTCTTAAACAGAAATGAACATTGGTGTCTTTGTTACTTATTTTTAAATGTTTACATGGTCTTAATAATTAAAAGGAATTTTTTCAGTCTGATGAGACCGCATATAATTTAAATAAATACTTTGCTTGGCTAATATTTTGTGACTTACTTTTGTCAGTTGTATGCAGCTATGTGCAGTTTGTAGGCCAGATAAAAAACCAAACAAACAGTACCTGTTTACTAAAGGGACAAACAGTTGTGTTTGCCTTTGTGGATTAGTTTTGACATGTAGGAGATATTTACGACTTTTTTTCTTTGAGGTTTAGCCTGACATTCTTTTTGGCCCGTGGGACAGTAGCTCTCTGAAATGACAATTAAATGGTTGTTTCTGAGAGGAGAGCTTTTTTCCTTCCCCTGTCTATTTGTGGAACCGTTTGATTCCCATTCTACAATTATACTTGATTGTCAGCATTCTCTCGCTTCCACTGCTGTTTAATATTTACAAGGCACTATAAGGTGGTTGTCATTTATACTGGTACATCATTTTACAAAGCTTGCATGCTGTCGTGACCTAGAAGGAGTTTAAAAAGTACAAAAATATGAAGAAAGAGAAAAGAAGAATTGTGATAAAGATTACAAAAGATTAGGAGGCTTGGAATCTTTTGGGGGCAGGCTATCTTGTTAGTTATTTAATACCGTATCCTGTAGTAGTACTAGTGATTAGTGTTTGCTAGGGTTAGTTGAGATCATGAGTCTAGTCATAAGTGTGGTACTCTTCCCCTTTAGCTCAAGATTACTGAAGTCTGCTTTCTGGTGTCTATACCTCTGTTTCAGTGAGTGGGAGAAAATAATCCTGTGTTCTGAGTGCAGGCTTACACAGGGCCAACAGGACAGAGAGACGGCTGCTCCATCACTGCCAGCACTGTGTCACCTCCAGTGTCACCAGCAGGGAGAGAGGGCTCATCACCTGCAGTGCAGCCACTGGTGGGCCTGCAGTGCCCCAGGGCAGATGGCACAAGGGTGGCTGGTTCTGTGCTCAGGGCACAGTGGCCTCTGCAGGAGGGCAGGGGAAGGGGGAACATAGCATGGTTTGGGTTGGAAGGGACTTCTGAGATTGCCTAGATGCAACCTCTTTCAACACCTTCCTCTGCAACAGGATGCACCACTTTACAAAATCTTGACACCTTAACCCAATGCAAGTTGCAGAGAAAAGCCATGAGAGCATATAGAAAGGGGCCTAATGATGAGAGGCAGTCTGGTCAGCTTCTCAGGGAGAAGGTAAAATGGGAACAGGAAGTTGGTACAAAAGGAGGCAGAAATTCTTAACACACTAAGTGATCTTGTGTCAGATGAAATAGAGGATAATGTGGGGTTTTGTTGTTTAATTTTTTAAACCAGTAAGTAAGATTTACTGTTAAGACAACCTGAGGAAATAAATCAAGGACACCATTTGTATGTCAGGGATAATGTTAACATTCATTTTTGACATGGATTTTGTACTTTAAGTAACTTGCTCTTATTTATGTAGTTCCATCTGCCCTATGTTATCTGAGAGTTCAGAGTGTCTTCACCTTTTATGAAAATTATGCTGATCCTTCAAGATACCTTGCAGAGAAGACCTGTCATGAAGTATGATGTATAATGTTTCATCTGAAGAATAAATTGTGCAGAATTGCCACTTCCCTTGCTTCTTTAAGGCAAAGCTTGCCAGAAGGGCTAAGCCACTCTTGGACATGCACACTTATTTTGCAGGTGCCAGATGTGGAAGTCATTGTCTTTTACAGGAGACTGAATGGACTGAAAACAGGATTAACTGTGAAAGCAGACAACTTAGTTTCGACAGCTAAGTTCATCATTTACATGTACAGGGTACAGCATTTACGTGCAGGCCATTGGTACTGAGGCTGCCTTGGGATCAGCACAAGTTGCCCCAGAAGGAAATGGTCGTGATCCACTGCAGCCTGCCCTGGATCTTGTTCACCCTGCTGCTTGTGCTGTTTTCCCCTTAGGACTTGAAGGAACTCCTGAACTTCAGTAAAGAATTCTACCAGCTTTTGGGCTTGAAAAAGGCAAGAGCTAAATGTGCCTGATGGTGTTGGTATTGGCCTTGCTTTCTGAGAAGGGGTTTGAGGTGATCATTAAATGATTTGATGCCTGTGATGTCGGATAAGCCATTACACCTGGGTTATCTGCTCAGCTCTTCTGCAGCACACAGTAGAAGTGCTGAGAGGTAGTGCAGGCTCTGGGGCATTTTTCTCTCACGCAGCCTTTTCCCCAGCTGGTCACAGCAGTCAGCTAGAAGCCATCAGGCCTGTTGTGAATGGAATCACTGCTGCTACCCTGCAGTGGAGCAGAGAGGATTACGGTGGTGTTGGGTGGTCACTGTCACTACTGGGGCTGTCTCCTCTTCACAGCTCGTGCCAGAGCTGTATTCCTGGCACAGCAAGTCTCTGCTCAGGTGCTGGAACCTCTCCTCTTACACTAAGACTGGTTCCCCTTATCATATCACTATCTGCCAGTGCAAAGAGTCAGCCTCTGTCCTTCTTATGAGCTTCCTTTAAGTACTTAAGGACTTCAGTGAGATCTTCCTGGAGATCTTGCCTCACTTCTCTAGGCTGAGCAACTCTTCTCTCAGCATGTTGTTATAGGAGAGGTGCTCCAGCCCTGTGATCAGTTTAGTGGCTTTCCTCTGGGCTTGTTCCATCTCTTTCTTGTGTTGAAAAGACACCCCAGGCCTGGGTGCGGTTTCCAAGGTGGGATCTCACAGGGGTAGAGTAGAGGGAGCAAGTCACCTCCATCATCCTGCTGCACAGGGTGCTTTGGGTGTCGCCCAGGATGTGGTTGGCCCTCTGGGCTGCAAGCTCATATTCAACTTTTTGTCTACCAGCACCCCCAAGTCCTCTGCAGGACTGCTCTTTATGTGTTCTTCTTTCTCCCAGTCTGTGCTTATGTCTGGCATCGCCCTGACCCAGCAGTCTTGACTATATCTCAAGATAAAATAATACTCTGATGGGTTGTTTCTGTAAATAAACATCCTGGTGATTTTTAAAATGCATTTTTTGTTTTTAGTAAAGCTCCTTAGAAGTGTAGGGCTTTAAAAGATCAGAAATTAAATGTTCTTGCTGCTGATTGCTCATCCTGGTATTGTTCAAGAGGATGACTGTTTCTTCAGCTATAAATTCATTAAGGTTTCTCCACTTTTTCTGAGAGCAATTCATCTAAATGTTGCTCTGATACACTTGAATGTCATTACTTATTCTGCTTCAGAAACTAATTGTAAACACTTGTTTAACAATTTTTTTCCTAAGAATTAGAAAATCATAGTTGGCTTGTGTTGTCAGCATCCATATGAAGCAAATTTTTGTGTCCTCAAGTCACAAGTAATTTTTTATATTTTGTAATTTAAAATTTAAAAGAGGGTATGCAAAGCAACTTTGTTTCATATCTCCCAAGTATTTATATCATATAAATAGAGCAAATTTCATGGTGGAATAGTTTACAAATAGTTTTGCATTGCTTCTCTTACATTAGGTAACTATATAATAAAATAATAAAACGGAATGAAATTCTGAAATGCTGTTAGATATGTTTTTATAGAGTAAATGTGTATATTTCCACTATAAAATCTATTTACACTATAATAGAATATACTATACACTATTTTACATTATAGTGTATCTCTACTATGTATTACAGATGTAATAAGTATCTTTACACTATAAGTATACTTATACTCTATATAAATAAATATATACAATATAAATAAATAGTATAGATTATTTACACTCTAATGTAATATAGTATACACTATATTACTATATTACTATATTACATTATAGTGTAATGTTATGAATTTTAACTTAGTTTCCTTGTTCTTTCTTTTCCTCTATTAACTGTGGAAAGTTTTGTATTCTGTTAGTATCTTCAACATGGTTTGTTTTAGTCAATATATTTGGAGTATGTTTGCTGTGTATTGGTAGGCATGTACTCATTTTAGGAAAAAAAAGGAAATTGCCAAACAATTATCTTTTTTTCAATCTGAATATCATAGCATGGAGTGAAACAAAAATGTATTTTTTGTTATTTCTGATCATTGCATTTAACAGTTTTGCCATTGTTTATGGAAAAATGAAGCATTTTATTGTTACTATCAGTTATACTTTTCTACTGACTTATCCATGCAAGACAGAGATAATTATAATGCTGGTGGCACTACAAGTTTAAAATCTTGGTTTTGAGCCCTTCATAGTTATGCATTTATGCCATTTACTATGTTAATGGAAGATTCATAGTTCACATTTTTCTTCTGTACTTAAAGTATGGACATACTAAAACAAAAAAAGACCAAAATACAAAAACCAAAGCTGGTCATTCCTTGTAAACAGATATATTTTGACAAAAACGTAGTAGTGTCCAAAGTGTTATGTATTGTGTCACTTTATAAAATTTAACTGGAAGCTACTTGAACTAACTTTTCCGCATTTAGGTGTTCAGTCAGTGGGTGTATGACCCATGAAATTTGTCTTATGGTACATAAGGTATATTTTTGCTGTTAATATGATCAACAAAGTGTGGCAGTAGTCCATGGTAATTAAAACGAAGAAAACAACAGCAACAAAACTTTTCTATGTCTGGTGATCAGATTAGAAATAAAAACATAAACAATTTTTAAATATTGCCAGCTAAACATTTACTCAGGTAATTACGTAAAATTATGAGGATTTACATTTCATGGTAAAGCTTTATACTCACAGCATCAATATTGCCTTGGAAATTTCACTGAATAGGAAGTCTTCAGGGAGTGCTTAATCCAGGCAATAGATTTAGTTAATATAAAATAGTAATTAATTTTGTTTAACAATCATATAATGAAATATCTGTGCCACTTTAATATGTCTTCTCCTTTTCCTTATGTGGTAAAAAAAATTTATGAAGGCATAAACCCATTACTTTTAAGAATATGTGTTTGAAATTACATGCTGTTCTCACTGTAGAAGTGTTTCCTGTAGACTTAGTTTGCACACTGCAGCGTTTTTCTGGGGCTGGTTGACAAAACTGAGACTTGGTGTGCAAGCTCTGCAACACTTGAGAGACTTGTCAGCAGGTGGAGCTCAGTGCCAGAAGACTAGTTATGACTGAACAAGCCAAAGCTGTTAGTATGAACTCGTGGGCAGAAGCAAGCTGAAGCACCTTGGTGCAGCTATTGAGATGTTGTAATGCCCTGTGCCAGTAGAGTTCCAGGCTTAAAACTGTACACAGCAGAAAATGGTTTTATCTGTTGTAGCGTTAATTTTGATTACTTGAAAAAAACCCCAAATCCGGAAGTTCACCTGGTATCTAATCGCTTTTGTTGTTTGTTATTCCCTTTTAAAACACTTCAGAGATGTTATGCTTAGTGAATGCTTCAAAAATAAGATAAGCCAGCTTTTAATAAAGGTTATGGTAATTAAAAAATTAGTTCTCAGTCATTATAGAAAGAAAAAGTACTAAATACATGTACATAGCTAAAGTGCTACTTTATTTGTTTGTAAATTATTCTATTTAACATGACTGTTTTATCTTTCCATCCTTGCTTTCTAGAGACTTGGTGCTCTAATTAGTGTGATCAAAAAAACAATAGAGCCAGAGTTTTTTTTTGCAGGTTTGGATGTGAAGTGAATGTGTTCAGAACTCTCACTAAAATAGTAATTGACAAATTTAATCAATTTGTATGTTTTGATTTTTTTACTGTTAGTTACATAGATATGAAAGAGGCTCTGCAGGAGTTTGCTGTTTGATTAAAGATGCTTCATTGCATGCATTTTAGATGTTGGATCACAAGGTCTAGAAACATAATCTGCTGAGGGAAGTACCCCACTCTTGGGGGTTTCTTTTCCTCTGCTGTCTCAGACTATGCAGGTTCTTTATTTTTAAATAAGTGCAAGGAAGTGATTGCCTTCTGTGACAGACCATTGCAGCAATAGCAGAAAGCATAACAGTAGAGATAAATTTGTAATTTTTCTTACTGATTCAGAATAGACACATTCTTATGCTCTAATGCATCACCAAACATCTCTTATCTGTCCATGTAAGTAATTCTGTGCTGATTTGATGCTCATGACATTTATGTAAAACTAAGATTGTATTAGAGCATGGTAGGGGAGACCTTCACATTAATTTGGTTTATATATTTATAAATCTTACACACTTCCAACACATTATTGCAAGTTATTAATTTTCTTACCAATAGACCCAGGTCCAGAGTTAGTCTGTGCAGCATTGGTGTCCATATCCTTTCTTTTATTTTAGTCTCTGCTGAGGAAACACTGCCAGTGAAGTCATGCTGTAGAAATTTTGCCTTTTTATTCATAAAAGACCTGGAAATAAACAGTTTCATTTGGTGGTTGCCTGGAAGTTCGATTTTGTTTGTGGCCACTTTCCAAGCTTGCTGGCTTAGGCCTGTGTTTCTGGCTTACAGCCAGAATTCGACATGGATCAAAAGCACCCCAAATGTCAGATGCTTTTAGGAAGTATGGAGAGGATGCATTCTATTCATTTTTCTCTCATAGTGAATATGTTCTAGCTTCTGTTTCTCCTTTTCGTAAATTCCATCTGCCTGATGGACAAATATCAGAGGAAGAACAATACAAAAGGAGAGACTAATGTAGTAGACAGATAAAACCAGTCATACTTTGTCCCACTGGCTGGTCCAGGATTTAAAGGATGAGAGGTCAGTGGAGCTGTCAAGATTCTTGCCACTGAACATGCTTAGAAACATCTGAAGTAAAAGATTGGAGTAAGTTCACACACTCAGAATTTTAAGTATTTCTTAAGGTTAGCATATTATCTATCAAAAAAGTGTTGAGAAACAACCTGCTCTTGGGGAAAAGTGAGATTATAACTATAAGCAAAATTTTTGAGGAACTGAGTGAGGTAGATCATTCATAGAAACAGAACTCTTTGAATTTTTGAAGTGCAGAATTATTTACCCTCTCTGTATGAAGGAGAGTTATAAGCACTTGAGATAAGTACATAGACCTCTCTTGAACTGCCAGAAATATTTCAAGAGCTTTAATTTTTTCCTTGAGGAAGCAGGCTTCACCATAGTAGTGTTGCAGAACTGCTTACCCACTGGGGATTTGTTATTTCAGTCAGAATCTTCTCTGTGGTTTAGGAAATCTTCACACAGAAGTTTGCTTTTGAACAGAAATCACATACTTGTATCCAACATATGTTTCTCTGTTTGCTGGGAGAAAAGTAGTAATTCTTTGCCAGAATCATCATCATTGCCTTCTTGCATCTTTTTCATAGTGATGGGACTGAATCAGTGTGATTGCTAACTTCTTATAGCCTCTAGGCAACGCACAGGAAGTAATGTGATAGAATTTGGCTGCTTTAAATCACTTCTCTGCTTTACTCTCTTCCTTTTTAAGTGGCTGATTTAAAATATCATTGTCCTTAAAGGCAATTATTTTGCTTTTAAAACTCCTAAAATCTGCTCTAAAATAATTATTTGAATTAGGATTCATGGTTTTCATATAGTGTCACTGGTAGTTTTTTGCCAGATTGAAGTGTATGATTTTATGCTTTGCTTCTCTTTTATTTTTCTGCCAAGTGGGGCAGTTCTCACCTGCTGCAGACTTGAGAAACCAGAATGGCAATCCAATTTTCAGACCACTGTCTTTAAGTTACAGACTTTTTTTTTGTTTTGTTTTCCTTTTTCCTTTTTGTTTTTAGTGTTGGTGATTTTTAACAGTGGGGTAAGTGAAATAGCGTGTTTCAGATACTCCTTTTTCTTTTGTCTTTTCTCATCTAGCAGTCAGATAGATGCAAAATATTTCTGATCAGTTTGGGATCCAGGGTACCTGAACATCAGCACTAGTGCCCATTTTTAGATTGCTTAAGGTATCCATGTGACAGGAAGCTGTGACTCAATTCTGCCAGTCCCATGTAGTTGTCATAGATAACCTAGGCAAATCAGAGCACTGGATCTTATATTCAAACAGGTGAAGACATTGAGGTTCTTCGCTCAAAATACTCTTTAATGGTGGGGAAAATTAAAGGTCTCTGTGAGATAATAGTACTCACTGTAACCTTGTGAAAAAATTCCAGGATTACTTCTTTCAATTTCGTTTCAGGAAGGTACAGAAACAAGTCAGCAGAAACCTAATTTTTATTTGGCTGTTGTATTAGGGTAGTGTGAGAAAGGCAGTGACGCTTGCATGAAGATAATAGCAGATGTTGAGGAGTTTCTGGAACTGATGTCCTCATCCTAAAGAAGAAATAAAGCTTGGAGTATCACAGCCAAGATGCATGGAAATTTGTCATTTTTGGAAAACGACTGAAGGTCTTTACTTTTTGGGCACTGTAGAATTTTGTGAACCAAAAGCAGGTTTGTTTTCTGGAAGTTACTTCAAAATCTTTCTGCAAGCAAAATGATTTTTTAAGTCTGACTTTTTGCATCAAGTTTTTGAAAAAAGCAAGAGTTGGTGGTGTCTAGAAGCTAGAGTATAGATTAGTAACAGAAGGGAAAAGAGAAGAAAAAAGAAAGAAACAAAATATAGGATAGAGTGGCAGAGCCAGACACTGGCAGCTCCATAGGCAGCAGAGTGTGAAGTCAGGTTCTGAGTGTGCCTAGGAGTCTTGTCAGGAGCAGAAGGAAAAGAAGTCAGGAGCAGAGCTGAGGATGAGACTATAATGTGGCTCCAAAGTCTGTCCCGGACACAGGACCAAACATAGGAGAAACCTACAATATACTCCTGTAGGATTCGTCCAGAAGGAAGGGCTGGAGACGGAGCAGTTGTCAGTATAATTTCATGAGACAGTATTTCTGTGAGACTGTGGCTCTGGCTTTATCAGCACATGTTGCTGCTGTGGTAAATTGAGTGCTAAATTAAAGCATAAATGGTATTACAAGAAGTATACATATAGCCTGAGCTATATCTGCAAATTTTTGTTTCTGATGTGCCTCATAATGACTTGTTTTATTTCTAGATCTTGTCTCTGAATACTAACATGATGTAAAACTACTTAATATTTGGCTTTATATGTAATACAAACTTCTGTCATTCCCCTTTACATTAAGTTAGCCTAGTCTTGCCAGAAGTCTGTAACACTGAGGATTTTCACAATATCTAACTGGAATTATCTCAGTCTGGAAACCCATGGCATTTACACATCAACTACTGTAAAAATGAAAATCAAGAACTGTTGGTAGAAGAGAGAGAAAAATGGAAACACAAATATATTGGTTTGGGACTGGGGGCGGGGAGGGGCAGGGCTAAAATGAGATGCTTGACTGTCTTGACAGTTTCTCTATCATGTTAACCTGAAATTTTTGTCTTCTGTGCTAGCTGCTGTCTAGAGCAGTTGAACATGGTGATTTTTTATACTGAATTCAGAGTAATGCAGTGAATGTTGCAGTACAGAAGGAACTTATGTGACTGAAGTGGCTATAGGCAATTGTACTGAAAGAGGATGCAGATTTTTGTATGACTTTTAAGTGAGGGGAGATGTATTTGGAGAGTTCTAAAATAAAATGTTTAGAAGTAACTTCTGAGCCAGAAACAGTGAAAACAAACAGACAAACAAAAACACCAAAAAGCACCAAAACAAGCCCAAAAATAACTCCTGGTTTATAAAACCAGAAAAGTTGAAAAAGTAACTCTGGGTTAAAGAAACCCAAAAAGCTTCTAGGTATGCTAGTCTTTCATTAGTCTGAAGGAGAAACCTTCCTCCTCAAGGAAAATCAAAGTTCAATGCAGCTAATATAAAATCAATTTTTTTATGTTAAGTTGTTGGCTGTTATAGCATAAAGGAGAGATGTTGTTTTCTCTGTAGGGAGTGGGGTGAAGACAAACCCACAAGTGGGAATTGTCAACATTTCCTACTTAATAGGGTCCTGTTACAGTGTGGTTGTGCTCCCTTAGTGATGATTCAAGTTCCAGGCCACAGTAATATATGACAACTATGTAAGTACCATTAATGAAGGAATTATTTGTTTTAGAGTAATTTTTGTATGGGCCAATGAACAAACTTTTCAACAAAGATGCGGCTGTTTTTTCCTCAGGCTGTTTTGTAGTAGTATCCAAAGCTGTGGCTGTGGATTGGAAGGTTTCAGTCTGCTTCAGGTGCTGCTGCATTCGTCTATTTGATTGTTCACTAGGTAGGGATTTTTATATGTAATGTGTAAATTAACACTGATTTTGTGGATAATTGTATGTGCAATTTGATCTTGGCATTAAGTGTCTCAGGAACTGTGTGATAATGACATTTGTTGCATTATAATATGTAATAAAAATAGTGAAGAAAATAGGATTTTCAACCGACATGACTGAAGTATTTCATCTGGTATTTTGTTCAACATACCTTTTAAGAAATTGATGCATCGAATCATGTATAACTATATCCATAAACTAGAAATACTGATTTTTTGTTTTTAGAGGAAGGGGGGTGTGGGTACAAAAGGTTTTTTTTCTGTAAAAGAGAAGACTGTACTTTGGTTCAACTAGCAGCTTGAGCATGCCAAAAAAGTACAGCTTACAAACAATGAGGGAATACTGCTTGGTTATTCAGACCCTTTTTAATAAGTAATGACTGAAATGAAAACAGAGAATCTATTGACTGAACTAATAACTCGAAGTCCTTTTGTATTTCTGTAGAAGTGCTTCCTTATTTATTTTGGCTTATTATCATGCTAGATAAAATTTATGAACCTCAGCTTGAATAGGATTGAAATCTTTTACTTGATACCATTACTGAGACTTACACACTGTCCTCCATGATGTCTATATTTTCAAAATAGTCTTTGTTTTGTCTATGATTTGTAGCTGTGATCTATGCATGAGTTCAGTGGACCATAGGCTTTACTGAGAGTAGAATTTGAACACTGCCAATTTTGAGGGTTTGCGTTTTTGTTGTTCTGTTGTTTAAACTGGCAGATATTTGTTGTTTTGGCACCCTGCAAAGATTACTCATTAAGCCTACCTCAGTTATGGTGCTCAAGTTGTGCTCAAGCTGTCACAAAGTTGGTCTGTCATTAACTATTAGCATGCAGGCTGATCTGTGCATAAACAACTATCTATCAAAACCAAAAGCAAACATCATATTCTGACTACCCTGCCAAAAAGCTGTCAGACAGAAATACCTGATCAAATCTGAATCTAGGCATACTGCAAGCTCTTTGCAGTTATGCAAGGTTCAGTTTTATTGTTTGACACATCTAATGTAAATGTGGATCTGTCTAAGAACCTGTCATGTCCCATCTGACTAAAGCTCTTCAGGGTCAACTCCATGAAACTTTGTTTTATTGTGATAAAACAAATGCATCCTTTCACAGTACAGGTCACAACCACCAGTCCACATTTAGTAACACTGTTTACTGGGAGAAGAAAAAGGATAATTCATACCCTACCCGACCACTTAACATGTAATGCTGTTTCTTGGTGCTTGACACAGCATTTGCCAGGTGGTTTCAGGAGAGCCAGTCAGTGAGTCAGCTCGTTCCAGTTAATGAATTATAAGAGGAATCTTGATTAGTAGATGCCAGTGTGTAGAGGGCAGAATTGAAGAAATGTTACCTTGTACAAATCAGAGCATAAAGACAGTACCCCTCTGGTACAATGACATGGTGGTTAGCTGGGGAGACAGGATTTTTCTGTGGCCTGTAAGAAAGAACTTCCTTTGAAGTTAGGGAAGAATTTGGGTGTTTCCTCACCTCATCCACCTAGAGAGTAGTGTTTTCTGTAGGTTGGCACAGACCTCTGCTAAAGTTGGGCTGCAGGTCCCTGCCTGCAGCCTTGGGATCCTGCAGCTATCAGATTTTTAGTTCTTGGTGTCTTGAGAACAGCTGTTGAGGGTACAGCTGCTTCAATACATCTAATCCCTTCCAGGAACCAGACTTTCTTGACTTAAATGTCTAAGATCTGGACTCCACCACTAGCTTTGTAAGGCACTTGTCTTTAGCAGGTATTACTGAGTGTAAATGTGGATGAAAACAAATCAAATCCAACAGTGTTTGAATATATTTAATGAGAACTGGAAAGGCTGTCATTCCTCCTGTTAGTGAGTAGTGAATTCTAATTAAAGTAATTGACTGGTCTTGTAAGTGCAGTCACTAACAAATGCCATAGTCAGTTCTTGCTATGTTTATAAATACTGCATTTAGATACATTTTGGGCTGACTAACCACTATTTGGCAGTTGGAAGCAGCATCAGGTGCTTCACTGGCTGATACACAGGGTACTTGCTCCCACAGCTTTAGTTTTCCCTTTATGCAGTTGGTACAGCATCCCGTTAGTTGATTCAGTTGTCTTCCTGTGTCTTCTTTGGGTACAAAACACTGAACTCTAAAAAGATGCAGTCCTCCTTAGAAAACCATGTTTTGGATGGAACCTTTGCATGAGTGGAGGTCAGGCAAATTTTACTTTTTTCCAGAATCTCTAGGAAGAAACCCCCCAAACTGTTCTCACTGACCTATTATTTTAGTTCTGTATTCCCTGAACTTCACTTCAACATCTTGTAACTAACCTCCATGGCAGAAATAGATCACCTGCTTGTAGCTCATAGCTGTAATTTTCCTCTGTTGATTTATAATCCTCCACCTACAAACTGCTGTATAGGTTTGCTTTATGAGATCACATTTTGTCAGGATACTGATGCCATTGTACTCAGTAAGACCAGAGAAGCTGTGCCTGTGCAGATCTGGAATAAAAGATTGAGAACAGTTTTTGTTTTGTTCTCTGCTGAAATGTGGCTTCGCTTCCTGGCTGGGGGTTTTAGAGTTTTAAAATTACCAGCACAGGTTGTAATGAGAAAAGAATGGTTTGTGCTACTCAGTCTGCAGAGTGTATAAGTATATATGGATTTCTGGCAAGCCTATTACTGTTAATTTAATTTAATTTAATTTAATTTAATGTTTGTGGCTAGTAAAGACAATTTCCAGTTCCAGATGGCATTTTTTGGTGTGCACGCTGCTCTTCAGGAATTTGCCAATATGCTTGTGGTAGCTGTGAGTGATCTTCATGAATTCCTTACTTCAGCTACAGACTGTTGCAGAGAACATTAGGAGTTGAGGTATTTTGGATATTTTTCTGCAAGGCTTTATGTTCAGCAGTCTGGACTCTCGTGTGAAAATGTCCAGGACATTGTGTTCATATTTGCTTAGTCTGCTGAGTTCATTGTGTTGAGTATTGTATGTATAGCTTAGTTTTTCAGACACTTTCAGTGGAAGATTTTGCATGCCTCTTATGAAATGTGGCCTAGAGGTTCTTCACCTGTGGCTTTTTGTTGTCAACAGAAACATATAGTGATGACTCTAGTTGTTTTTATTAGGTCAGTAGTTGTAATAAAGTTCTGTTAGTCCTTGAGTAATATTTGCCTGTTTGAAAAGTTTGATGTTAACTTTTTTAAAACTGAAGGTAACTACTGTGCATCTTAAGCTTCACCATTCCATTGAGGAAATGCCGTTCCAGAATGTTATGTATTAAAAAATGTCATTTTTTAACAAGTGACAAAACCACTCGCTTGTTTTTGTGAATAAATGAGTGTATGAAAACTTCAGGACATAAAATTTATTTTATATACTAATTCCCATGTCTAGTGAAAACTGATGTTTTCAGTTGTTGCTTTATCACAGTCCAGGTAAATAGAGATGCAGTTTTCCAAATAGGAGTAATGCTGCATAACACGTTATCTATGTAGAAAAAATCCAATTTTTCCATTACCATAGCAAGAATCTTCATTCTAGCTCAGGTTTTGTTTTGTTTTGTTTTTTCTTTTTTAACTTGAAAGAGGGATGGCAAGACAGTCTTTGTGTGCATTGATGTATATAACCAGTTAAAAAATGTGTTTCAAGTTTAAGACTTTACCACTTCAAATGGCAAATGTAGTGTTGATCTGGATTAAAACTCTGGGGTAGCATCAAGAATTACTTCATTTCTCTGTTTTTCTGAGAAATTGGGTCATGAAAACTTGAAACTATTTCAACTGGATGTATGCAATGTTAAAGTAAAGAGTAAAATTAGTCTCTTTGATTCAAAAATGCTCCTAAGAATTTTTCCCTTGAAATGGTTTGTGGTGGCACATCTATTCACTGCTTTTTGACTTGTGATTCATGTTTTTCTTGAAGTAGCAGCAGCAGCACAGCCAGAATGGTTGAGCATCCTGTCCTGGCAAATGCTGACCATCGCCAGCAGACAGTTCATCATACCATTGCTTTTTTTCTTGCCATTGGTTTTTTGAATTATGAGCTGCCAGTGGATGTAAGATGTTGGTTTTCATACTTTTGTGGACATTAGGTACTGCAGTACAACTATGAGCCTCAGCTAGACTGTTTTATGTTCTCCCAGTGCACCTTCATGAGCTTACACAGAATTATAGCTAGAGAGAACTTGTGGGTATGTTTGGAGATCTGTATTGTGATGTGGTAATGTCAGCCAAGGAAGAGAAGGACCATGCCATGAAAAGGTATATATATACACCTTTCATATATAGCAAATTCTGTACAGACTGAAATTCGATAATTTTTTATTACTTGAAATAAGTAAAACGATGGTTTGATAATTAATAATTTTTGTATCTTCAGTTGATAATGGCATTGCTGATTAATATCAATGCTCTTGAAATCAGTGAAACAGTTCCTATCTGAAAATGTATAGATCAGACTGAGGTTTTTAAAGGATGCAGGTGTCTTAATTTTCCCTACTATATGTTTCCACAGTTAAATAAGGTAACAACATTTAAACTTATTTTTTAGAAAGTATTTATTTGTTCTAAATTTGTCTATAAGCTTTCAAAAGTCTTAATTGGTTTGTTAAATTGCCTTTATTGAAATCAGGTATCATTTACTTGGCATCATTATGTGATCAATTAATGGAGGTGTCTTGGGATTTAGTGGTGTAGAGATACAGAGCATTAAGCTTCTCATTAAGCAGAGATGGAATGCTTAATTTCGGGGGCCTATATGCATTTGCAAAGGCAAAAGCCTTGGTCTGGCAACTTTTTCCTCCCACAAAAACAGTCTTTATACAAAATCTCAGTGCCTCAGCTTAGGTTTTGAAGTGTATTTAGTCATGTTTTTCTCTAGAGAACTGTTGACATTCTTGAGGATAATTTGATGAAATCAAAGTATCTTCTTTTTAAAAACAAAAAGCTGTTAGGTGTGTATAAGAGTTAAAATGTGCTGTGTTTCTAAGCCCCGTTAAGAGGTGCTCGACTTAAGTTAAGACCTTTAGTACAAGTCTGTGTGTTTGGAAGATTTGCTAATTATTTAAAAGATGAAGGTGACATTTCCCTGACATTTCATATGTATTTTGAAAAATTAGCCTTCTGAAAGTCTTAATTAAAACAGAAAACAGAGCAGACAATTTAACCATACATTCTGTCATGATAGATAGGGATTAAAAAAGAAAGCAAAGGGTCAATCATGCTGTAGTATTCAAAACTCTTTTTTAAAAATTAATTTACACAGAGTGTTTCCTGATATCTGATCCTTTCCCTAAGTAAAATCTGCCAAAGATTTTTCAGGTTTTCGTCTCCAATTATTTCACCAATCTCTTGTTGATACTTTTTCTTCCTCCTGTTTTCCTGGAAAAAAAATAAAATTACTTTCTAGCCTCTGCTATAACTTCAAGATATAGGGAATGAAATGCATAAAAGCAATCATAAGAGAAAAAAATTATTTTGAAAGAAAACAAATATTTTTGATAGTAAGTTGAGTAAATTCCTGAACTTGTAACAAATTGTGCCTATTATTTCCAACAGCCTTTTAAAAGCTTTTAATATTAACATTGTATTGTGTTATTACATTCCTGCAGACCAGCCTGTAGTAACACTGCCTGATTTCACATTTCAATAATTACTTCTGAGTTACCACTCTAAATAAGGTCTAAATGTTCCTGAAAATATCAGGTCACTAGAAGAGATCAAAACCAAAAAAGACATGCTAAAAATTTTCAGGAAAAAGAGTAAAGAAGAGAGCAGAAAACATTATATCAGTGTATAAATTGATGTGCACCTGCTTCCCAAATGGCTCAGAACTGCAGAATAATTTAAACTGGAAAATATCTCAGGGAGTCCATCTGGTCCTGCTTCTTGCTCAGAGCAGGGACATCTTTAATGTGGTATCAGGCTGCAAAATGCCTTATGCATGTTGAGGTTCTAGCAGCTACAGTGATGGAAGTCCCTCTGGGAAACATGTTTCAGTACTTGATCACTGTCCTCATTGTGAGGGGTTTTTTTGGTTTATTTCAGTATCTAACTGGTGTTTTTCTTAATGCAAATTGTCCTTTTGCTATGTACCATAGAAGAGTTTGGCTTAATGTAACCAGTTATATTTTTAGCTCTCTTCATTAGAAAACTGACATAGGAGAATTCAGGAAGACAAAATAATAATGCTTAGGTATATGGAGGAGCTTCTGTAGAATTAGTAACTAAGTAGATGGGGCTTTACAGACTTGAGGAGTGCAGTGAAGGGGAATGTGATAAAGATGTGTTTAGTGTGTTGGGGTAATGGGGGAAGTGAATAATGGAGTAGTGACTGTTCTCTGTCTTTGCAGAAGCAAGAAGTAGGGCTCATCAAATAACCACAGCAGGCAAATGATTCAAAACAAGCACACAAATATGTTCTCCAAAAATGTGTAATTAAATTGTGCAAATGGTTGCTGCATTAGGGGGTTCTAATAGGTTATGTAGCTGCAGAAAACACCTGAAAAATGTGGAAAGAAAATCCTTCCATGACTGTTCCATGTAGAAACATCACATCTTAACTGTTAAGGCTGATCTTGTAATACAGAGCCCCAGAGGACAAAGACATTCTCTGAAGAATTTTCCTTCTCTTTTTCTTACAGGTTATTATTCCACTGGTATAGTCTCTGATATGCCTTTGGTCTGAGAAAATATAACTGTTATCAAATTTCGCACTAGTAAGTCTTGTTTTTCAGGCTACCCCCTGAAGTTCAGAATAGGGAACATTAATTTGCATCCAGCACAGTGTTTTACAATATGTGTTCATCAATTATGCATCATTTCTGCTGCTTTGGAAGGTGTTACTTGTGTTTAAAACACAAAATGCTGCCTTATCATAAAATGATTTTTGAATAGCTATGTTGTTTAATTGGTTCCACTGTATACTTGAGATATTTTTAATTAGCTTTGAATACTTAAATTTTTAATAACTGTATTATATCTACATGCTTCTGCACAGTTTAGATATCTACAATATTAAACTAAGAAAATGCATATTAAAATTCCTGGAAATGGACTCCAAAGAGATGATCTACTCAAGATGATCTACTCATCAGCTTAAACTCAACCAGAACTGGTTTTCTGTGTGTGTACCATGTTAATAATTTAAAATATTCTGCGTTTTTTGGTAAAGATCCGATGATTCATTATCTGGTTTTCTACTTGTGGTCTGTCTGAGGTACCTAGTTCTATCATGAATGGGACAAAAAAACAAAACAAGAGAGAACAGTCTTCTGAGAGGCAAGATTAGTCTTATTTCTGAAATCAAATTATAGACTTTAAAGATATTGGCCATGTTTTGCAGTATGCTCAAATATTAATATGTCAGCATTTAGATCTCTTTGAATAAGCGCTAATAGCTATAAAACAGACACATAACAGCTAATAAAATGAAGATTTTTGTGGTTAGTATGTCCATTCATCAGTGGGCAGGCCATAGTTAATGTCACAGAATAAGTTGATGACATGCTTTTGGGACTGCTCCTCAATAACTTTTAATCTCCACTACTGAAGTGACTAATGCAGACAATCATTTTCAGGAAGTTATTTTCTCTATTTTGAAGAGTTCCTGCTTGTAAATTTCAAAACTTAATTCTCGTACCATACTTCTATAGACTTCCAAAAAACCAGAAATATTCCTTGTTCTGCCCATTGTCTAAGTTTGAAGCCTTAAGATGAATGTTGTTCAGCACCTTTTTCATCATGGGAAGTTTATCTTCTAACAAGAAAGGAAGCTAGCAGTACTACAAAAACTGTATTAATTGCTCCAGCAGATGCTGTCCATATGCCTGTTTCATCTGTATGGTCATTGAACATATTGTTTGCAGTAGCTGCTGGAATTTCCCTGTCTATCTTAGAGCTCTTGTACTGTACCAAAATGGTTGTCATCCAAATCTCTTGAGAACCAGTTCTTAGCCAAATCACAGAAACAGGGATATCACTGTCATCTTTTAGATACCACTGATTATGTTCTTCTAATTGAAATCTTCTCTTCTGAGAGCATTTTCTCTTTAAGTCGTCGTCAGATTTCCTGTAAATTTCCTATGAAGGTTCTGTGATTTAATTTGAAAGCCCACATTCAGGTTCCGGACCTATGTGGACAGTTCACATTTGACTGTTGAGGCAATTTTTTCTTTGTATGGAATGATATTAGAGTATGGGCTTATTTATATCACTGTACATACATGGCTAACTAATGTTTCAGGAATATTCAATTCATTGTTCTTTGTCTCTTACTGATAATCTTCTACTTTTGATTGGTAATGTTTCTATTTGCCTGTCCCTCAGAAGCATTAATTTAATTTTATCTTTATCTTAGATCTCTCTCCAGCCTCTTACTTCACTGCTTTTCTAAGAAGAGTGTAGATGATTTTTCTGCTATGATAACATCTAAAATATAGCCCAGATCCTGGATTTACACAGCTAAAAACTCTTCTGGGCTTTTACATCACACAGTTCAATTTAAGCAAAATCTTTTTCTCCTGTTGCTTTGTCTTGCTTATGTTCACTGAAAATACTGTTGTGACTGTATTTTCATTGGCCCGTTGTTTTGATTGTATCTCTCTGCTGGATATATTGTTTTATTTCTCATGCATTCCTAAGATTTACAGTGATTTTGCTCAGTGACAGAATCGTGTTCTTGTCAAATGGGAGATTGTTGCCACAGGAATGTATCACTTGAGGGGCACAACCATAGAAGATAAATTGTGATGAAGAATCCACTAAAACACACTGCACAAAATCCCCCAAAGAGAACATAGGGAAACACAAGCCCAGATTCTGGTCATATATAAAGATGCAATTGAAGAAATCCTCAAGTAAAATGGCAAGTGCTTCACTCATGGTTTTGAACTGACCTGAATCCTGTGCTTCTTTTTCTGTTCTTATGCTTCATTTCTCCTTTCTGTCACTTGTGAGAAGAGAAAGAATGGAAAGTGAAATTAAGAGTGTCAGAATGGTTGTCCTCTGTTTTGACCTCTCTTGAAAAAAGCTGGAGTACTTGTTTCCCCTCTTAAGAAGGAAAGAAAACAGTATCCTTCAGCCTGTACCCTTCTGTTCCAGCACTCAGTAGGAGCTGCCCCACCATGCTTCAGTGACACCAGTAGGGTTACAGCCCTGCAAGTGAGAGCACATCTCCAGTTCTTCCTATTTACTCCCCATCTGTCTGCACCAGCACAAAGGCACTTCAGTGGGCTCCCAGTGAAGCTGACATGTGTCTGGAGTGGCTGGAATTCCCTGGTGTTCTTTCAGGCTCTCCTGCTGACCTGCCTGCCTACCCTAGGCTCTGGGCATCTCAGTGGTGTGAGTGGGATAGTGTCTCATCCCACACCTTATCATTGTTAAACCTGGTGATAACCCCCTCTTCAGTTTTACCTAGTTTATGATGCAGTTAATTTCAATTTATCCTGGGAAGTTGTTAGAAATACGGCTAGTCCTAAAAAGGGAAATATCAGTCATGCATTTTTCATAATTCTTTTTATTATGTGTTCTCATGACAACAGGTGTGTTTAAACACACTTTAAGAAATAGGTTAAAATGTTTTCTATTGACAGCTTGTATTTGCATACATACCCTTCTTAATGGTAGAGTACAATTTTTTCTGTAGTAATTCAGTTATTGCATAAAATATTATGACTTACAAGTTAGTTTGCTTTCTGGTGAAATTGGTGTTGTATAAAATAAAGAAGTGAGAACATCCTACTATTTTCTTTATATCTCTGAAAGTAGATAATTTGAGCTGAAATAAAACTGAATCACCTAATGTGCTTTTATGCATTGTGTGCGCTAGTAAGTATATTATTCCATAATGCTCTAGGTAGCATGTTTGAAACAGAATTCCTAATTCCTTTCCAGTTTGTAGCTCAGGTTTGTTAGTCTGATAGTCACACTTCTTAAAACTTTAAAACATTTTTTGTGACTACATATTTGACATGTTTGTTCTTTTTGGTGACATGATGTCTGTTGGAATGAGCTCTGTGTAGAATTGTAATGAACCTGCTGAAGGAAATAATGTCTATGCTCTCTGCTTTCTTTCAGAAATTTTAAATTACCTAGTAGCCTGAGATAATTCTTTCATGTATTAAATCCTTTGTTGAATTGAGAGGAGCTTGAGTGAGAGGCTCAAAGTTTGATGTAGCTGGGAAGAGATAACTGAAAGATAGCTGTGATGTGTATTTGATTTTATTTTGTAAATCAGACTTAAAGTAACACTGTGATTTAACTAGTAAGATTGTACACACAGGTGTACATGAATACATACATTTAAAAAGAAGTAGATGGGATATTCTGGGTTGCAGTTTAGAAAAAAATATGTACTTAATGTACATTTAAAAAATCCCTTTATATTGATTTATATACTATTCTGAGTTAAAAACAGGTTTCCTGCACGATCAAATGGATCCTTCTAAGGCATGCTGGAGCTGGGCAATGACAAAAAAAATCAGTAGAAGACCACTGTTGTAGCTCTTTAGTTGTATCTAAGTTGCCCTAAAAATACTTGAATGGAATAAATAAACTCAGTGCTGGCTACAATTGTAGTTTTTTCATGTTTGGCTGTTTGCAGACAAATTCTGAATCTTCATTGCTGTAAGATATAAACTAGTTTCAGTATGTCAGGGGAAAGAGCTTTGGAAATAGTAAGCAGTGTTTATAAATGTATTGCAGTTGGAACAGGACGTGCTACATTTTGAGCAAAGCCGAAGTTTATCCCTTAAATCCACATTTCAGTACTCGCTCTATTTAATGCAACTGTTTGCCTCTGAATGTCATTCAGTGGTGCTTATCAAAGTTGTCCCAGTTCTTGAGTTTGGTAGTTTGAGTGAAAAAAGCTCCCTCTTGGTAATATTTTTTTGTTAAGGAGAAACTGGTGAATGTAGAACCTTACTTGTAGTTTGATTTTGTCAGTAGATAAGCAGGCTGTTAGTGTCCACTAGAAAGAGAACTCTTGAGTTTTGGTTGTGGGAAGTGAAGTAGAATTTGTGCATCATTTTTGGTAACTTTGTCCTGTTATGTAAGAATTGTACATTTAATTGATGGTAAATCTCATGGCTGACTTCTGAAGAGATGGGCAGAGTGGATCATTCCACAATCAGCACACAAGCAAATATAGACTTTGTGTCTTAGTTGTTAATGAGGTTTTTTTGTTTGGGTTTGTTTGGGTTTTTTGTTTTTTCTGTGCTGATTTGATGTTTTGGGTTTTTTTTTGGGGGGGGGGTTGTTGTTTTTTGGTTTTTTGGGGGTTTTTTTTGCTTTTTTATGGGGTTTTTTTGTGTAAGCAGTTTAATTCAGCAGCATCATAAAAATAAAAAACAGGTTTCAGCACAAGTTACTTGTACTGCTTACACATACTTGACTCTGGTAAAAAGTATAAAAATGTTATTGATGGGTGAGCACATAGTTAATGAGTATTTCTGCACTCCCTATCAGAGTTTTCACAATTTGACTGATTTTTGCTCTCTTTTATTCACTACCAGACAAATTAAGGCAAATTGCAGACTTCTGTTACCAAATAAATAGCATTATTTTGCTAAGAAAACACTTAACCTGTATCTTGTAAAATAAACTCTATTTGGAAATAATTTTCAAAGACTGCTAAATTTGGTGTACAGAATGTATACATTTTGTTGCTGGTTTCGAAGTCGTGGAATAAACTGAAGCTGCATTTATTACATTATGAGATTTTTAGTTTCTTCTGTCAAAGGTGTGCATTGGAAACTTGGAAGAAATTTTTCTTTGTAACACTGGCAAACAGTTGTAGTCTGTCTTCATTATCAGTTTTTTACGTTTAGTTAACCTAAAACTAATTAGAATGAAGTTGTTAACATGTGATTTTTCTGCTTCAAATTTATTTCCTTTGTGAGTACTCATTGAAGTATCTTTGCTGTTTCTGAGGGTGATTGACAAGCAAAAAACTGAGTTTATCTATGTTAAAAGTACTTTTTTTTAAAAAAGGTTGTTATTAATTTGAGAGCTGATAGCAGGAGGTGAAGAAAAATAGTCTTTGGGACTAAGCTTATGAGACCTGGAAATTTGTATTGACTTCTGCTGAACTAGAGACACTTAAAGGCTGTTTCAGTGTTCCAGTCAGAGCCCTATTCTTGTAGAATTTAAAATCCAGACAGTGGCTGCACTTATGTTTTACAGTAATGCCAGAAGAGAAATAGCTCCTATGACTTGCACCAATGGGTGGTAATATTNTTTTACTATGTGTTTTTTTGGGTTTTTTTTTATTACGTGTTTTCAAATCATTGTCCCTTTAAAATCATAGGTATTTCAGGAAAACTGAGAGTTACATCTCCTGGTTTTGGGATATAAAAGAATTTCAGTTTTTCTTTGTACTTAAAATAATTGCACAAAATATTTCAGGAAATACAGGATTTGTAAGTGGTTAAATTGATCCGAGCTTAATCCTGCTAATGTTGACACTTCCTGGCCTGTATCAGTAGCTCCCTCCATTCAGCCCCTGTCTTTTATTTAAGTGAAACTCAGGATTCTATATTGCACATTCTTGCAAAAAATTAATTATCCTTCAGATTTTCCTTTTTTCACTGAAGATTCTGACCTTTCTCCTAGGACAAGAAGGATAAAGTCTCAAGATTTGACACTATACGTCATTCCATAGCTGGAATTATAAGGTCTCCAAAATCCATGTTGGGTTCATCATCAGTAAGTAGTATCAATACTGTATTGTTGTGATACATTCTGTTATTTTTACAGCTTAAATAAGATTTCTTTTCTTTTTTTAAATATTATGCATTTCCATATGAATGGACAAAAATTACATTAAAATGATGTTGTATATAAACACTGTTCTGACTGATCAGCATACAGGATAATATCATGGTGTAATGGTATGTCAGAACAACTTGCAACACTCTAGAAGAATCAGAGTTTGTATGTTCTTTGCAGCTCCCAGAGTGGTGCTCTATTGTTCAGAATACTCTTCCCAACAAGGCCGATTTTCTTGAAATGCATGATAATGCATTGATACTGTATGGTAATAATACTGTATGATAATAACCTGTAGTAGGTTACATGGCCATACATGTTCTATGAATTGTTGCAATAATTGTATTCCCCCTATTTGTTATAAAATGTTCCAATGTATAACCATATTTTTACTATTGCTACTACTGCTGGTACTATTTAAGTAACTAAGTGCTATAGATCTTTCTTAAAACCCCACTAAGAATGGTTGTTGAGTATCTCTGAGGAATAGTTAGCTTTTGTTCAAATTCTGTAATTGCTGGACAAATGTCCTTGTTTCTTTTACTTTTATATTTTATTTCTTTCTTTCACATGTAAGCTTGCAAGATTAGTTAGAATCCTTGAGCACCTACGTAGAGATGTGTCAGATTTTACTTGAAAACCTTCTGCCTTTTTCTTGAAGTGGAACATATGATTACCATAACCCTCCCAACATAAAATCAAACCAAAACAACAACTCAAAAACCAAACAAAAGAGAAAAAAAAAACAGCAAGAAAGTTGGACAGAGTTTTAAAAATTGTTTAAAATTGGCTTTTAATCATGATTTTGTCACCCAAAATACAAGTTCAAAGTAGCATTGAGAAAACTTCAGAAGCAATGGGTCTTCTATTTTATGCTGCAGGATTGCATCCAAGGACCCATTAAAGGACATAGCAAACCATATTTAAGCTAGATAATATTCAGAATGGTGGAAGAGATAACTATTACATATATGTATACAGAGGACAACTCTGCATGGTGATGAAGGAATGGAAAAAGAAATATGACATTGTGGTCTTTTCCTGTGAAAAACGTGAAAGTTGAATGACAT
>VXBS01009071.1:0-58788 GCA_013400255.1 Sitta europaea | reverse complement strand
GTGCACAAAGTCTTGCAGGATGGAAATAAAAAGGGCTAAGTATTAAACCATATCAGTGTTCCAAGAGTCTCCTTGACTTCTTCCAGCAGTTTTGCACTTACGATCTATCTAGTTGATATTTCATTCATAAAACAACTCCACATATATGTTTGCATCTTAATTATGGATAAGCCTTTTGTTCTTGCTATATTTTTTTTTCGAGACTAGTTTCAAGTCTGTATTCCACAAAATTTTAGGAAGTATGACAATTTATATTTTAGTTACCTTCTCCAGGTAGGACTCCAGGGTCCTAGTTCTTTCCTGCTAATAATCCTAAGAAAATCAAGCATGTTCTGTTCCTCAAAATTGCACTTAATCTGCACTTAATTATTCTATTTAATTTTAAACTTTTAAGAATGGCACATTGGAAATACACATTTTATGTTAATATCTTGCTGAATACCAAACTTGCTTCATTGAACATAAGTTATTATTGCTTACATTCATTGTAGATCACATGAGAAAGCATAGGACATTAATTTTGATCTGAGGATAAATCTTTCTGATATAAATGGTTTAAGCTACAAATAAAAGGGTAATCAAGCTCAAAATGAAATCTTTTAAAATCTGTTTTCAAATTTCTCTCTAATACTATGTTTGTTTTAAATGTGTAGTGCTTTTTCTGTTTCCTGACTGTATATAGTGTGAGAGCAGCCCTGTTTTAGCAAATATATGATAGTGTATAGTATATGATCACATAATCTGTAAAACAGCATCTCTTCATTCTTTGTTACTTACTTTGAAGATAGGAAATTTCTTGTTCCTGCCTTTTTTGTTTCATTTTGTATATATTTTTTCCATAGAGTTAAGTTTTAATTTAATTATAGTCTTGTGTAACTATGGCAAAATAATTTTTCTAGAGCCTGTCTTGTAGAAGAAACAAATTCCCAAATGCCATTCCCGGTCATTTCACCATTGCTGCTCCAGCGGCAGCTGCAAATTCCCCCCAAGCAGCAGCTCTGACCGTTCTCCTCTGAATGCCGGAGAGCAAGAGGGAGCTCGCAGCTAGCACAGCCTCCTTTGTTTCCCAGCCTAATTCTCCTGGGGTCTCTGCCCCTCGGAGAGAAACCCTCAGATAAGACAGTAGCCAGCCACACCCTTCTCGGGGAAACTTCTCTTGTCTCTCTAAGTACCCGGTCCTGATTTTCTCTTAGCAACAAAGTGGGAGAAAATTCCTTAAGAGAAAGAAAGCCAAAAGGAAAACCCTAACCTCCAACAGGCCTTTTGTTCTTCTTCTTTTCAGGGGTAAGGTGAAATGGGTGCACTCCTCTCTGGGCTGGTTAACTTGAGTTAGTCTTAGTATGAACTAAACTTAGTATTTACTAAAAATTGGTGGAAATTATAGTAGTAACTCTAGGATTGTGCTAGTTGGAAGTTGATCTGAGCTTCAGTGCACAACTACTTCATCTGCTTGGGTTTCCCAAAAATTATGCAAGTAATCGGCGTCTATCCATAAAATCCACAGGTGCATCTCTTTTTTTCATATGACTTACCTTGTCCTGGTATGCATCAGTTTTAATATTCAAGAGTAC
Organism: Sitta europaea; assembly: GCA_013400255.1. Taxonomy (NCBI): domain Eukaryota; kingdom Metazoa; phylum Chordata; class Aves; order Passeriformes; family Sittidae; genus Sitta; species Sitta europaea. Next base: position 57,217 of record VXBS01009071.1, on the reverse strand, counting down.
TTCCTTTAGGGTTAGTAAACCATTCTGATATGTAATGTGAAGTAACAGAAAGAACTAAGAAAAGTATGGAGTGGCAGGAAACTGATTATATAGGTTTTTACAAATATACCTGTTATAGAGATTGCATGTAGGCTTTCATGGATTTATGAAATAGGATGTCAGTTTCTATGGCTTCTAATACTTGGTGTAAGCTAAAACCAATGTATAGTATACTTAGTGCTTCCTGACCAGCTGTTTGAGCCAAATGAGACAGTGTTGAAAAGGGTGTTAGCTACATGATTTGAATTTCTTTAGAGCAGCTGCTCTCAGAAATATTTAAATTGGTTTGGTTTGAGCTATAATTTTATGGTGGTTTTAGTTCTCCCATCTGATAAAAACTACTTGCTGTATTCTGAAGAACTATTCCAGAATGAAGCAAAAGAGTGTTGCGAGCTTTCCTTTTTAATTTGCATGGAACTCTGGCTCTCATATGGGAAAATGATACATTTTAAATCGTTTTCAGAAGTAACGTGCACTCTGACACCTAGTGTTGGTGGTAATTTATGCGTCATGTGCTATTACAAAGATGTCTTTAATCATTTCCTCAAAGTTCGTTTGGCATCTGCAAAGACTATTTTTGCTTTGTTCACATTATAGCTTCAGAGCAGTCATTGTCATTTTATGTAATCTTTAATCTTTTTATGCGAATTGCTGTCCCTGTAATAACCTATTTAGAAATTGAAAGTTAAATACGACAAACTTCACAGAAAAAAAAAAAAAAGTTATGCTTTTTAGTTTGTTTTTGCTTTCCTTCCTTCCCGCAGTCATTTCATCATCCTTTACTATATTAGTAAAATTAGTGTTGCCCTTGAAGGGAACAGGCTTAATTGTGTCACAGAAAGCCTGTCCCATGTCCCATTTCATGTAGACCGAACTGCCTGATTGGAATTTTAATGATTCTGTAATAATAGAATTTAAATTAGAAAAACTGAGGGCATTAAAAAGATATCTGCAGGTAGCTTATTTAATGGAAAAGTGTCTCATATTTATTTATAATCTTCTAGAAAAAAATGCACATTACGTTCTTCAGTTTTTGTTAATGGGCTAACTGGTACATAAAGCCCCTGAGTAACTCAGAGCACACCCAAAGACTTCTTTATTAATAAAAATGCTGTTTTAACCATACTGGATGTATTTTAACCTTCTAACATCTGACCTCCTGTTTTGGAGGCTTTAAGATTCCTTGAAATATAATTTTTTTACATTTTTACAGATCACAAAACCTGTATTAAGTTGTTAATGTGTCGCCGGGGAAGCCAGGCTGCTAGAGTCCTATTATAGTATTAAAAGTTATTTACTAAAAAGCATCAGTCTAATAAAAAGTTCTGAAGGTGCAGTTAGTTCAGATGAAGGGTTCTCTCTGGATGAGGCCCAGGGGAGACTCTGGGGCCTCTGGGGCTTCTTGGTGCCACAAACCTCAGTCAGCCAGCAGGGATAAATTCAGGGTGAGGTTCCAGAGAACTACGGGAGTTCTCCAGAGCCTCAGAGATTCTCCTTGGGGGTCTGGTGGCTTTGGACCTGGAGATCCCAGTGGCTGGCAGGGGTCTGGTGGCTGGCTGGAAATGGGCAACCAGCTTTCTTCTGTCTTCTTCTGTAGTACTTTTTTTTTGTGGGCAAAGCAAAGCAGCAGCATAGCAACCAGATAGATAAGGAATGCTAACTCTTCTCTTCTGGCCTCTAAGGCCAGGTTTTAACTCTTAACTGACCAATTAGCTAAAAACACAAATCTAAGACCAGTTCTCTACACCTATTAAAATTACTAAAAAACATTACACACTTTAACGTGATTTTGCGTAAGTTGTTTTTCTCATATACGTACAAAACCCATCATGTTTTTGACTTTGGTATTATCTGAATATTTTAAGTTATTTTTTGGCCTTGCTACTGTCTGTTTTTGTAGACCACTCTATCCAAAAATGTAAACCAATATTGTACTGTGTTTCGATTATGTCTATCAAATACTAAACTTTATCTGGATTTCTCGGGCACTGGCCCTCTACAGCCACTCAAGCAGCTTACATGCTGCTTTTCATCAAAAACACTTAGAAAGCCTAAAGATTTATTTCTATCTCACTCTGATTCAGTATATTCTCTTCTCCTTCTAAGATTCAAAAGGGGATTTAGATTTAACTTCTTGGTTTCCAACAAGTTGTGAATGTGCTTCAGTTTGACTACTAGAAAAGAGAATAGTCAAAAAAATAAGGAATGCCATTTTATTTAAGTGTGGATGAATTAACATTTTCACCTGGATCATAAATGTTCCTTTGAAGCAATAATAATCTGTTATTATTTCACTAGTGCTGAAATACTCATAGTATATGGATGCTCTGTAGTTAATTCAAATTCTGAGCTCATGGAACAAAACTAACTGCTGCTTTGTCAGAAGAGTTAAGCCATGTGTTCGTTATTAGTAACTTCCATTTAAAAATTCTGGATTTGTTTTTGTGACAAGCCTGTGATGTGGTCTGACAAGTTTTGTGTACATAGGAGAAGATGGATCATAAATGATGAGATAAAGAAAAGTGCTGAAAGAAAAAAAAACATATTTCTTAGCAGTGTTTCTAATGCTGTTAAATAAGTTTGCAAATGACATGAGAATTCTCTTCAGATCTGGTGCTGTCTTGCAAGGTATAAATATGTTGATGAGTTAGACATGGAGAAAAATTCCGAAGAACTACAATTTAAGTTAGAAAGATTTTCTTTATGAAAATCCATTAGTAAAAATCTGACAGGGCGCTATGGTGGGTTTTCTGGGTGGGGTTGTTTTATTTTAGTAAAGCAAGTTGAGTTTTACTGCTGCAGACAACACATGCTCAGAGTACAGGTGTGCCTGTGAAGCACACGAGGGGGAGTTAAAGGACACTGCTTAACAGTCACAGTTTCATTAAGGGCTCCTACACCTGCTGGGAGATACTGGATAGAAACAAGGAGACTTACACAGGCCAAGTTTGTCACAAAGTAATGCTCTTACGATTATAGATGCTCATCTCATGGCTGGAGACAATTGAGAGTGAAGCAGTGGCAGTAAAGGTGCTGCCTTTGGGGAAGATCATCTTGAGTCTGTTTGACCTGAGGACGACTCCTGAGGAGCAGAAATCTGAAAGGCAGAAGCAGCCTGCATTAGGGAGTGATGCAGTTATTGCAGCTCTGCCTTTGCTAGATTTGTCACACTGGAGAGGATTCCTGTGACACCGTGGATTACCTGTGTGACACACACCCATTTGGCCAGACATTCTGTAGGAATGCCAAAAAGCACCTGTGATTGTGGTCTTTGGGTGTTGGTTTTTGGCCTAAAGCTCTACTTCTCATGGATGTGCTTAATGTCTAATACACACATTTTTAAATGTCAAAATATATCTTCAATTTTCTTTAAGGAAATTGAATTCACCATTAAAAGTGAGTGTTTATAATATGCAAAAGACATACTTACAGGAAATGAATGTATTTATTGAATATGCACAAATCAATAGCCTGCAGCTTTTGAAATTTGAGAGCAGAGTTTCATGTCTTAATATTAGAGGTGCATTTCAGTTATGTTCTTATTTCTTCAGAATTTGGAGAAGTGTCACAGGATTTGCTTTTAACATTTTTTAGCAGAGATTATTGTAATATTTCTGTCAGGTAACAAAAGGAAAGCATCATCCTTAATGATGCCTTTACTTGTCAAGACCTGTCATCCTGTAGAGAAAAGGGAAAAAAGAGAGTAATTTGCTCTTTGTGCTAACAAAGTACTGAACCAAATTTACGTATAATTTCAAGTATATTGACTACTTTAAAAATTCAAAGGATTTATTTTCTCCAAAAAATCTCATTAAATTGTGTTGTAATAATGGAGGCAGATAAGGCTATCTGAACACAGAGTAACAAGCATTGTTTTATACTCAGTGATCAAAGTTTTCTGTAGTTGGTTTTTTTTTTAGAGGCCATGGCAATAAACATCTTCTCAGTTGATGTTTCTGGTTCAGTCTTGTTTATCTGGTCTATCGTTCCATGATCAGGTTTAGATAAAAACTGAAGGATAACACTCCTAAATGGGTATAAGCATTATGCTGAAACCTAGAAAAAAAATATTTTATCAAGTATATGAATTTCATTTTAACAAACTCAATGTAATTTTTGACCAATCTCATAAAGAAAAATCTCTGACCTTGAAATTCTAAATGGGAACCTCAGCAACATGTGCATTCTTTCTTTCTGTACAACTTTCATATAAAAACTAATAGAATGCTGTATTGCTGTGTGGAGTACAAATTGAACAAATTGAGTTATCTCAAACACAACTGAAACAGTAGGAAGTAGAAAAAATAACTAAAATTTATGAAGCAAGAGATGGAAGTAAGCTCTTCACTCATAAAAAATACAAAGGTATGTTGTTAGGGGTTATTAAATTATTAAATGAAAGATTTTAGAGGAAGTTTTTTGATGACTGGTAGCTAAGAGAATAAACTACTTCAATTAAAGCATCCTTCATCAAAGATTATTTAGATTTACTAGATTTTGTTGCTGATAATTTGTATATATATGTGAAAATCAAAGGATTGTGTTCTGTAATATTCTGGGTGTAAGTTGTGCTTTATGATGCTCTTGTAAAAACTGTGATTTTGTACTTTAGCTTTTCATTGTCTTTATCAGAAGCTTTGTAACCAGATGTTAATACAGCACAATAAAAGTTGTATTAGAATTGTGTATGATTGCAGCAGCTTTTCTGCTGAACTAACGTACTGGGGGGTTTTATGGATTCTTACTTCTTCCCCATATTTGAAATTCAAACATTCCCTAATAATTATTTTATATAAGATAGTGAGTTGTAAACTTCTTGTAGTCTTCTAATTATATTCTTTCTGTTTTCACTAGTTTAATGAGGATGACTTTAATGCAAATACTGCTTTGAGTTTTCAATATTTTCATAGTATGTGGCTGACAAGCACATCGTGGGTCAAAATACAGAGTGTAGATTAAGAATAGTAATGAGTGTCTGTGCTCTTAAATTCCTTTGTAGAGTTACAGTTGTGCACAGTGGGGTACTGTGAAGTAGCTTGTGGTTTCTTAAGTATTTTGGCCTCCACCAATTTAAGTGGAACAGAATGTTAAAAGGAGTGAAGTGACATTTCAGCTGTGGAGGAGCAAAGGATACACATAAAGGGCGCTACAGGGTAACTGGGGTATGTTTTCTTAAATCGGGTCTGTGCATCTCATGTATGTAATAGTGTCTGAATTCTCAAGAAGATCTGTTTATTTAAGTGTTGATTAAGAAGGAATTCAGGAGTGAGAATAGGTAGGGCTTCAGGATTCCTTATTTGCAAGGTGCTTTGCCTACTGCTGAGGGTAGTGCATGGATTTCATCACCAGTTGATAACAAAGGAAGTGCTATTACCAGTTCTATTCTTTTGCTTGGATTTCTTCCTAATAGAGTTGCCAGTGATTTACTAAAATGAAGATCTTCCCCAGAGGGTGGGTGATCAGTGGTACAAAGTCTAACTGGAGGCCAGTAACTATTGCTGTACCCCCAGGATCAGTACTGTGTGTTATCCTTCCTTCATCCACTTCTTCATTAACAAGCTGGGTGATGGGGCACAAGTTTTACTGATTAGACCAGTCTTTGAGGAGGAGCTGATACTCCAGAAGTCAGCCTGCTATCCAGAGGGAGCTGGACAGGCAAGAGAAAGGGTTTGACAGGTGCCTCATGCAGATCAACAAGGAGAAAAGCAAAGTTCTGCAAATGGGGGAGCAAAGCTCCAGGCACCATGATGTGGTAGACATAGATGTTTTCCCCTTACCTCTTGTACTGATATTTTAAATTGAAAGAATGAATGGTAAATTTGTTTGCTAATTGTAGGCCAGTTTATTACAAAAGAGTTTTGTCATATGGAGGAGGGCCCTGCGTAATTAATTCTCAGAATTTTGAGTTTTAGAAAAAGATGCAAAAGATGCAGTAGGGTGCAACTAAGCCCAACATAGCTGAACATTCACTTCCCCTATGGTAGGATGGGGGAGAGAATCAGAAGGGCAAAAACTACAGAAGTCATACGTTGAGATACAGGCAGTTTAATAGGTAAAAACAAAAGCTTTGCACACAAACAAAGCAAAACAAGGAATGAATTCACTGCTTCCAGTTGCTGGGTTGGTGTTCAGCCATTTCCAGGAAAGCAGAGCTTCGTTGCATGTAACAGTGACTTGGGGAGAAAAATGCCTTTGCTTCAAATGTCTTCCTCCTTCCTCCTTCTCGCCTGGTTTTATGCTGAGCATGATGCTTAGCGTATGGTATGGGATATCCCTTTGGTCGGTTTGGGGTCAGTTGTCTTGACTGCATCCCCTCCCAGCTAGAAAAGGTAGTAAATTCTTCAGAACATTCATGTTCACTATTTTCATTTTGTGTTTAATTTTAGAGCAGAATATACACATGTACATGCCATAAAGATTGCTTCATGTGTAGTCATCTCTGTCAAGAAAATAATTTAACATATAAAACCATACTAGCTACTGTGAACAAAATTACCCCAGCCAGCAACAAAGAGTAGATTGCTACAGACCACACAGGAAAATTTTGTCACTAACACATGAGAAAAAAGATTGCTGAAGACAGCATTCAAAAGATTAGTAAAGTAATAATAGAATCTCCTAATATCTAGCAGAGCTGTTTGGAGTGTGTGCTTCCCTTTGTGTGTCCTTCATTGATAGGCTTTTTTTTTGCCACTAAGACATTTGCCAATGCTGCTTCTATCTGAATAATTAGTTAGTGGTATATGAGAAACTAGCAATATCTTGGTAAAGAACTGTATGCATCTGATGTAAAAAACTCAGTGCAACATGCTTCTTTCAAACTCCCGGCATCATGTATTGTTGTATGACTTCTGATTCAAAGACAACATATATCTTGCTTGGAATGCAGGCTGAGCTCACTGGTATACTGAAATCTCCTAAGTTAGGGCTGCAGTTTCTTTTCTATGTGGCTTTGCCTTTTTCCTGCACTCTCATGGTCACAAACTGGCTAATACAGCAGATTATTTGAAATTTTGATGGGTTATTTCTCTTCAATGGCTTTAACATGTTACCTGAAGATTGTGAAAGACAGTGCAAAATGAGCATGTGTGGCTAGAAAAGCATAGGATGAAGGATCTTGGGGTTGGTTTTGCTTTGAACAAAATAGTAGTTTGGTGGAAGCTCTAATGTGGAACTGAAGCACTGTGAAAGGTATTGCATGCTCACTGCTGTAACTTAGTCATTATTTTTGAAGGATGAATTAAGTGTTTCTCTTTCTGTGGTAAAGAAATCATCTAACTGGAAACTAGATGTTTTTGAAGTTAAGTCTGGATGGAACTAAGTATGTGGCTAAGTGTCTTAGAGAGTTAAGGAGTCTCTCTTGGACACTTTTGCAAACATCTGTGCTTCTCCCAACCCAATCTGACATACCTTTTCATGTGTGGGTGGAAGCAAAAGTGTGTTTGCACGTATGTGAAAATATTTTAGCCTATTTTAATAATCCGAGTGTTTGGGGAGGGTGTTGGGCATGCATAATGTGATTCTGCTTTTCCATTCCTCTGTTCAAATCACATGGAATGTTAAATTAAAAAACACATTATCACATGGCTTTGTTTGCCTTTGAGTGTACAGATGACACATTCTGTTTTGTAGGGCATATATGATCCAGAGTTAATAATCTTTCTGTTTGAATATATTTGGTTACCAGGTGATTCAGAGTACTTTGTTTTGGTAGCTGAATGTGCTGTATTCAGTAGAGAGGAATAGTATGTGCTCTAATGTGCTTGAAATATAATGGTTTTGACATAAACTTGACTTTTCTTTTCCTGTGCTTAAGGATTTCACATTCTATGTTGTTTCCTTTTCTATTTTTTTAGTTTTTTTAGCTTTTTTATTTTTCTTCATTTCCTGTCTTTTTCCTGAAATATCCTCAGCATCATTTTAGCCCTTTCATGAATAAGAAAACATAAGCTTAGGGAAGTACTGCAGAAAAAACCCTGAGGAAAATGGGTATTGTCTGTTGAATTGTACAGTCATTTTGTCTACTGATCTTCAAGAAAGAATGGTCAAAGAACAGCTGTGCAGGTTATCTGAGGTCACTTCTGCAGTTTATAAATTGTACAGTAGTTGTTCCAAATCTTTCTTCTCCCCTCCTGTTCTATGATCATTTAGAATTTGGTTTAACAAGAGGGTTGAACTTTACTGAGTTTTTTATGTAACAGTAAGAAGTCAGATAAAATAGTACTTTTTCCCAAGGAGCTAAACCTGTCTGCACTATTATTCTGTTTTACAGCTCACATTGAGTTTCATCAGTGTGGCTTAATACAGTGCTGTTAATAATGCAAAGCAGCTTCCATAAAAATTTTTACAGCTCATGAATCTTTATTTTGAAACAATTTTAAAGAAGTTGCCAGTGAGGTATTTCAAAAGCCTTCCTTAAAATTCACTTGTTCTTATGAAAAATCTTTTCCACTAGCTACCTTTATTTCTGCACTTAATCTGAAGGACTTGAAACACAGAGTTTATGATTCATGAAATTGATATGAACATTAGATCTACTGGCATAGGTGGTATCAAATATAGTACTTCTCTAAAAAGACAGTTTCTCATTCCCACATTGATAAGCCCTATCTACATGTACACAGCTGTTACTTTTTTTTTGTCTGGTTCATCAAGTTCTGATAAGTGAGATTTGAATACCCATCTGATGAAAATTGTCTGCAATTCTGATTTTCTTAGCCATAAAAAGAATTTTTCTCCAATTATTCTTAGTATTGAAAATGAAAAATTAACTTTCCATTTTTGTTGATGTGGAAAATAGCTCTTAGCTGCAATAATTCATACTACTGATATTTCCTATTTAACTTGGAAGAAGGAGAGCAAATAGTACTTCCCCCAAAGTATTATTGATGCATTTTTTTCTGCTTAAAACATGAAGAAACAGGCATTGTGCATGTTTATGCACTTGACTCCTGAGATGTTGACAATATCCCTCTATTTTGAGGGTTTTTTAGAAAATGTTAGAAAATTTTAGAGAATTTTTAGAAAATATTTTGAGGTTTTTTAGAAGAATGTTAAAGATAAATGTACTGAGATGAGGGAAAGGGGAGGGATATTTAGGTTTTTCATAAATGCCACATGCTGTGCTCAGATAGATTGGAAAGTCATATGTTTTCAGTTCTCTTAAAGCAGTAAGTTTTGGTTTTGGTTGTTTCCTTCTGGGCCTCCCTAAATCAACTAGAGTTTCCAGCCTCTGGAGCTTTTTATCCTTTTTCACTTTTGTTACATCTACAATTAAGATGAAAAACAGTGATGGTGTTTGCTATAGATATAGCTTCTGGAGTAGGAAGAGTAAATAATGTGACAGAAAACATGAGATGAGTGAGTAACAGCAGTGATAACATAAAATGTCTTACTTACTCAAACTGTGTTGGAACCTGGTCGGGATTTCCACACTCTTTGAAAAATCTTAGTTTGGAGTTTGGTAAGAATCTTGGTTTCATTTGGTGGTTCTCTGAAACTAAATACAGACACAGATAGCTATTTTTCCCCCTCCCTTTTTTCCTTTTGTAAATGGTGAGATTTTTAGAACCAGGTATTTAAGCTGAGGCTCATAAATTCATACCTAATTCTCAAAACGTCAGTTTTTAGAGGTTTACTATCTAATTTCTTTACTGCTGTTTTTAATGTGAAAAAGTACCATTTTAGAATTCTTAATGATTGAAATTGTTACTGAGAATTGTAGAAAAAAATTACTAAGGGAATTTGAACACTACATATTAGTTCATGGTCATGTTTTCTATTTTATTGAAAGCTGTTATAATTTACTGCAGATAATTCGTAAGCTTTCTTCCTGGCATAGTATTTCGTGATCTCTTTGATGTAGTTTCTCCTAATGAAGGGAGATGGGCAGGAGAAAAATGACACTTAGATATTTTGAAGATATTTAGGGTATTAGGGATAACAGTTCAGTCTCATAGCTCACAACAGGAAAAATGATATTTAATTTTCTACAGCAACCATCTGCTGTTCAGACTGTTCTCATTGGCTTGCACACAACTCCACTGTATGCTCACCGAAGTAAGGAGTGATGAGCAATTGATTCTTTGCTAGCTGTTCAAGGTTTGCACCTTATCATATCTAGGGAACCATGAAACACCCTAACATTATAAAAGGAATGCTACATATCAAGGAAAATACTGTTTTTCCAGAATACTTTATTTTATTAGTAAAAGGGGACATTTCTGATTATTTTTAAGTTTATCTTTTCACAACTGAAAGTTTTTTTTCTTTAATTACTGGTCTGTTTGGAGTTTGGTTTTTGTCAGTTACAACTAACTTTTGAAATAACTCCTCCTTGAAAATGCATATCTTTGCTGGGTAGATGCACAGAGTTTGGAGAGGTAGTCACTAGCAAGCTGCTGCATGTAAAAAACCTTCAATGTGATGTGTATTATCAAGTATGTGGCTACTGGGGACAGGGAACTGTCAAGGCTGGCCGAGTTCTTCCCTTCGGGAACTGACTGGTTGACAACTTGTTTCTCAGTGTTTGACCAGCAGATGTAGCAGTACCTCCAAAGGTAAGATGCACTGATAGGATTCCCAACATCTTAGTAGATGCTTGAAGTGTGATGTTTCTGATGTTTTCATGTAATTCAGTTTCTCCTCCTGGGGGAAGCCAGAGAACAGAAATAAAGTAGAATGTGGTAAAGCTTGTGGATTTCTCAAGTAATTCCATTTGGAAATAAGGTATATAATTAAGATTACAAATGAGTATGCTCAAGTGCTAATTTGTGTGACTGATTTTTTCTGAAGTGCTTTTATATTCTGATGTCCAAAGTTAACAAGAGAAAAATCTGAACAAGCGCAACGTAAAGAGATTTATAGAGGTGTCACAATACGAGGGCTGCATCATAAACAGCTTCCTTCTGGGTGAAATTGTAATGGGCACTAAGAGTCTCAGGAGCTCTATTCACTGCCATTCAGATTAGTTTGATTAAGTACAAAAATGCACAGGATTTGCTCCATTTTGATTTAGAAGCAACTTATTCTTTTGAAATTAAAATTTATGTGACTTTGACTAATGTGCATTAAAATGTCTGTTGATCTATACCTACGTTCATTCATTTTGCTGTCACATTTCTTTTGTCACGTTCTTTTTCAACATCTTTTGCACAGGGTTAATCTGTAGAGTAATGGCATTTGACAACAGGAAAAATCCTTGCATTCTATTCACAATAAGAATTAAGCACTTAGAGAAGATCATGAACTTCATGATCAGACAGATACATGACTTTATTTCATAACCTTTGTTTATGATGTGCTAGTATTTATCCATTGATTTGTGTGCCTTATTGATGTCTTTAATTATTGACAACTATTGAGATTATTGAATGATGTCATATTAAACTCAGAGCAATTCAAGTAGATTTAGTGAGATAACAAACTTGCAGTAGAATGTCTTGTAATCCTTGACCCTACTGTTCATATTATATTATTTAAAGGTAATTATCTGAACCAATGACAATGTGTTTTGAACACTATTTAAATTAATATCTATATCGTGTTAATATCAATATTAACACATTGCAAATTATAAAATTTGCTTTATTTCTTTTTTGTACAATGGCATGATGTACAGGACTCTCTTCTGTTAGATTTTTTTCTTACTGTTTGCTGAAGAAACTGCTTTTGTACTGTTTATGAGTTATATCAAACAAAACTGATCAAATTTTGAATAATGCTTTGCGAAAAATTGGCAGAAGCACAATAAATTAATGAATGAGTTACAGTGATATAAGAAATGACTGAAGGCTGTCATAAAAAGTACAGGTAATGGTTTAATGATAATAAATCCTTCAACAGATCATTTGATTCCAGTTTATGGTGTTATTTTCTTTGGTTAGTTCTCTCAAGAATTATCGGATTCTAGAATGCACACTTGTAACATTATACTTATGAACAAAAACATAGAAATCACAACAGCCATGATCCCCACCCCTTTTTTTGATTTGCTGAATTCACGTTCAACAAAAAATCTCCAGAGAGGTTTTTTTCACCACTTCCCTAGGCAGCTTACTCCAATTCCTAAGCACTCTGTCAGTGAAGAATTTTTTCCTCATTTCTAATCTGAACTTCCCCTGGCACTGTTTGAGGCCATTTCCTCTCCTCCTTTCATTTGGGATGTGTCAGAAGAGACCAACCCCCCACCTGGCTTCCTGAGGCTCCTTTTCTCCAGGCTGAATGCCCCCCGCTCCCTCAGCTGCTGCTCCTGCTCAGCCTGGTGCTGCAGCCCCTTGCCCAGCTCCGCTGCCTTCTCTGGACACGCTGCAGCCCCTCCATGTCCTTGCTGAGCTGAGGGGCCCAGAGCTGGACACCAGTCACCAGCACAGGGGCATGGGCAGTGCCTGGACAAAATGCTTTATCTGGCATGTGCTGCCTTTTCAAACTGCCAGAGAAGATTTAAGAGGAGCAAATATGTGTCTTGTTGACAAGTCAAAAAATCAATTCATTTACATGTGCACTGAGGAGAAAAATGTGGGAGTATTTCTGATTTAGTAATAAGTTACTTCGTATACTAAATTGAAGTTTCTTGATCTAATTTTCACTTGACAAATTGTTAAAATCAGGATGCTAAATATAATTTCCAGAACTTGTGTGAAACTTTACATAGTGCTCATCTTTCTACATACCATCATGTTGTAGGCTTAATTTCTAATAAAAATTTGCTATATGATATCACCCACTGTTTTATTGTATAGCAAGATTTCTAAACTTTTGAATTATAAATGCTTAGCTTTAAAACTTCTTGGTATGCTTGCAGTTGAGTTTTCTAAAAGTAATACTTATTCAGAAAGAAATATGTCTTTAGAGAAACTGTATCTTTGCACAGACTGAAAATTCTGCTTTCCTTTTCGTAGGATAAGAAATGGGTTCTCAATCATGAAGATGTCACACTGGGGGAATTACTGGGCAAAGTAAGTAATAAAGTGAGCTAAATAACATTTGAGTAAGTGTGCTGTAATCATTAAGCTATTTCTGTATACCTTTTCTTTTAAAATACTGTTGTATGCAATTTTTATGGTATCTTTCTTTACGCTAGTACACAATAGCCTTATGCTTTAAACAGATGTAAATCACACTTGCTAGTAAACATAATGGTTGTGCTGAAAGTATTTAACTAGCATACGTATTTTTCTCTTTTGGAAGGGTTTTGAGCTAACTAAATTTCTATAGAGCATAATGTGGCTGTTTTACTTTCTGTAGTCTGAGAAAAATGTTGCAAAATATAAATAAAAACGTGGAGAAACAGGTGTATGTTTATGTATTTGTGTATAAAATTTGGTATGATGAGATGACTAAATCATTATTTCTTAAAACATATACTGATTGCTTGTGCATGATTATTTTCACTCATTCATTGATGAAATTAGATAATTTCACAATCTTATTTTGTATTAATTCTTGTGTAGTTCATAAACTTGTAGCTTACAAAATCTGCTTAGGAACTACAAGTCTTTAAAATCAGTCAAATTCCTCACATTTTGGGTACCTTTGCACCTGCAATGACCATTTTGTGTGCTACTCTGGACACAGTGTTTGAATAGATTTTCCAAAAACTGAGAAAACTAAGATTAAATGAGGAAGGGACAAATCAAATCAGTAATTGCCTTCTTACTATGATACACACTAAAAAAGTCAATACAAAATTCAAGAAGTGGGGGAATGAAATACTATCATAAACTTCTGTTACCTGGGATAAAATGTCTTTGTCAGTGTAAGATGACAAATAGTATGACATTATTGAGCTCTGCCTTGATAAAATGTGAGTACTGCAGGATCTTCACATTCTTAAACAGAATAGTGTCAAGGTAGAAAAATAAAGATGTTCCAGCCATAAAAATGCTTGGACCTGTTAAAAAATAAATATGAATTATTTTTCCTGTGTAAAGACAGTTAAAGCAATTTGAAATGCATTTTTAGTTAATTCAATTTACATGTGTATTGCATGTTTTTAGCACAAAGCATTTTTAACATTCAGTCAAGGCAACTCAGAGTGTTTTATAGAAGAATGTTCTTTAAAAAACACAGAACAGGCTAAAAATTTTCTTGGAATACAGCATGAGTCGTACGCATTCATCTCCAAGAAGATGTAGTCATACTAACAAAGATAAGAATGACACAAACATCAGCATCTGTATGACAAAATGTGTAATAAACTATAGCAGTTCACCACAGAAGTGAGAAATCTGAGGGTCTACAAAACCTTGAGTGGCCTGGAAAAGATGAGGAGGAAATCACAAAATATTAATGTGTAAAAGATGCGAGCTTTAGAAAATATTATTTTCCTTCAACTCAGGAGTGAATGGTCAGTTTATTTACTCAGCATTATAATTTTATCCCCCACAAAATGAAAGCATAATAGGAATGTTTTATACTAAAAATCACGTACCTAATAAGACTTCAGTATTGTCAATAAGGAAGTAAAGCATTTTCAAGACTTAAATAAAGCTTAGGGTGGGTTCTGATTTCACTGTTAAATGTTTCTGACCAGAAGGGTAGAGGAAAAGTGGACTGGGAGCGACTCAGCTGCTTACCTTGGGCGCCTGATGCCATTTCAGATCTGAGAAGTAGTGTGCTTGCCTCTGGAAGTGCTTTAGAAGGGCTGTCAGAGATCCTAAGCCTCACTTGCCAGCTGCATCTTCCTTATGCCAGGGTACAGAAAAAAATTCTGCAGACCTGTTCAGCCCTACATTTCTTCCTTTATTACTGGAAGCACATTACTATTTTCCATTTGTGAGTTTCTTTTTTTCCCTTTAATGTCATCTTTCTTTGGCAACACTAAGTTCAGCTGCATGATGTAATGAAATCTTCATCACTCAGGAAAGGAAGGGAAATGTCTCCAGCAGACATTTTTGAAATCACATGCAGCCCCAGATACCAGGATGCAGAAGTGTAGTACGTGTAGAAATTTATCATAGTTTCAAAATTGACTTGTGCTTATTCTTTGGGAAACACAAAACTTTACTAGAAGTGTGACATCTATAGTTTTTTACTTGTTTCCTTCTCTTGAGGGTTTTTTCATTGATACCAGTGTTTTATACCTCAAAATTTCCTTATTCTTTCAATTTGTGACCTAATTAATTTTCCTTTTTTTTTTTTTTTTTTTTTTTTAATAAAAATGCATCTGGTGGAGATTTTTATGGTATTTATTACTTCATTTTTCTTCTATGAAACTAAAAAAACCCTAACTTGTCTTGGGGTATGTTGTTCACTACCAAAAATGTCTGATTATGAAGAGAGCTGCTTTATAAAGTCTCCAAATGAAAGCCTTACAGATTTGCTTTTATAGAGCAGTGCTGAGCTTGGATTTTAAAGAAATTCTGGATCACCAGACACAATACATTTTGCAGTGGGTTTAATTTTTGATAAAAATTAATATTCGATGTTTTTATTCTACGTGTTTTGTATTTTTTTTGAGATCAGTTTTTGTTTGGTCTCTTCCAGACTGCAAGTTAAAAACTATTCCCAAAATACAGCAGTGTGAAAAAGTGCAGGAGTAAGAACAAGAAGGACAAAATACTACAGTCAATGTCAGTTTATTTGAAAAGTTGCTAAGAGGTTTTATGAGAAAATTCTATTTACTTAATTAATGGTGTTTTTTTTCTTCTTTCCAGCAAGGTCAAACCAGAATTCATGTGCTGTGTCCATATACTAGGTGTACTATTTCAGAGTGGATGGCTTTGGTTAGGGAAGATACTGGAAGAAAATCTCATTTGACTTCATAAACACATTCCAAAGTTCTGTTCCTGTTTCAGTAGTTGTCTGCATAATTTTTTCTGGCAATTTGTTAAGATTTTGTTTACCTAGAAAGATCTTTTTTCCTCTGATTTCAGGGTAATTTTGGTGAGGTGTATAAAGGAACATTAAAGGATAAAACTCCTGTTGCTGTAAAAACTTGCAAAGAAGATCTTCCTCAGGAACTGAAAATAAAATTTCTGTCAGAAGCCAGGTAGGTTCTCTAAAATTACTTGTGGCAGTTCTTTTCAGTTTTTATCACCAGATGCATTTACAAAACCTGACCTTCTAAAAAATTCAAAAAAGCAGTAGTCAAACTTTTACTTCCTTTCTCTCCCACAGTACATTCCACAACTGTTGCCCTGGTAACTAAACATTGGCATTTTTAACATCTGAATGCAGTAGCATCTGCAGTTGCTGAAACCATCTCTTTGACAAAGCAAGCTATGCCTGTAAAATTTTGTTGTGTTAAGTACTTTTGTTTATAACTTCTAAGATGTGCCATGAGGACTGGGATAAGAAGACTGGAAGATGTTGTTAATTTAAGTGTGATTATACCAGGCCTAACTCCTGCCTTACAAGCATGGCTAATAAAGGTGATGGTGATCAAATGTGCCCAGATTACTTTTCTTAGTGGGATATAGACCCCATTTGATAATTTTCTCTTTGTAAGAAGAGTTTGCACCAGTAGAGGTATTTTATACTGTGTCGATCAACATGAGATTATAGGATTATTTTTCAAATTACTGTGATGACACAACATGCAAAGTATTCTGAGTGTCAGCTGGTTTGCCATAGGTAGGTTCTGAGACTCCAGGGATAGGAGTGTCTTGAGATAAAAGTCATAATTTTTAAACTACCTTGCTCCTCCTTGCTGTGAAGCTTTCTATATTTTAATTTCCACTCTCAAACTAGTATGATCTGTATTGAAAAATAAAAGATACTATCTGCATTTATAGAATGAAGATCAGCTACCCTATCTATTGAATAATTTTCAAAAACTTGTAACTTGACAGCGACAGAGATGTGTCATTTGTTAAGCAGTTTGACATGAATGGGAAAAAATGGTCTGAAAAAATAGAATTTGTTATTTCTCTCTAAATGTGTATGTACCAGGTAGGATGGTACCTTACTCTTGATCCTAGGAAAAAAAAGGAAAAAGAGGAGGTACTTTGAGTCAGCAAATATCAGAAGTAACATTTAAATTACAAGGTCTCTGTAGAATATTTTCTTGCTCTCCATTTCACTTACAAATCATAGCATGCTGTTTTAGGCTGGAAATGTTCTTATTAAGGCATTGTGTCAAAAGATGTAAATGTTTTCATTTAATTCTCAAAATTGCTGTCCTTATAGTCTTCTAAAACTTATTGTATTAATTAATCTCTCAAAGTAAAATTGGAACAAGCGTGCTTTTGAACAGTGCAGCAGGGAAGCATACAGGCATGCTGTGCATACAGTTTTGATGTAGTTCTGCTTCTGGTCCACCACTGCATTTCTTATTAAATACAAGGGTTCTTAAGAAACTGCTAACCTGTCAGGCCATTTTTCATTTATGTACATAAATGTCACATAGAAAAATGGTAAAATTACAATAAGAATAATTCTTGATTAGTGAATCAGTTACGATTTTCATTTCAAACAGAGTGGTGATTTATCTGTTACATTGATTTTGATAACAGTAATGATGTTTTTTCTTTGATAACAATAATGACATCTTTCATTAAAGTAACATTAAAGGTTTAAGATATTTTCCTGTAATACTGAATCAGCCTGTACAATAAAGTTTATTAATGTAATAAACTTCTCGTATGTTTTGCAGAATACTCAAACAATATGATCATCCTAATATTGTAAAACTTATAGGAGTTTGCACTCAACGACAGCCTATATATATCGTTATGGAACTTGTACCAGGTAATTGGGTTTTTTCCCTTTTTTCCCAGCATATATCCATAGGTTTCAGTGTTTCCATAATGTGAAATATATTGTTTTCTCTTTGTCTTATTCTGCATTCTTTTGACTGACCTTAAAAGTCACCTGTGTTGCAAATCTTTGGAAATTCTGGGTCCTACTAGCTTTGGAGTGATTGAGCTCCACAAATCTGTTGAGAATTTTATTGTAGCTTTTAAAGACAACAGAAGCTTCATTATTTTCCTGATGAGATGTTAAATGGTATTTCCTTTAATAACAGAGTTAGATAGTGAATATTAAGTATTTAAAGAAACTCAATGTCTGGAGTTGTCTCAGTTTTAATCTCTCAATTTTAATAACTCATGTTTGGGTCACCTTTAGTAATATACATTTTTTTCTTTACCAGAATGTATTGTTTGGTTTTTGAGTTGCTCTTGATTTATTTTTGGAATCGAGTTCATTTTATGCACAATGGCTGGAGTGAATTTCAAATTGTGGGGATGAGAACAGCTTTTAGGCAATTTTACCTCTTTGTTGATTTTCTCAGCAGCTGGAAAATGTGTTGGTTTGGTAGCCTCTAGTACTGCTTAATATGCAACACTGTATTTGTTTTATATATCACTGGATTTGTCTTCAAAATTGTACAGCAAGCTGCTTTAAGAACCATTTTATTCAGGAAGACTTAGATTGTTTATAATTCTTGAATACTGGCTGTAGAATGAGAGCACTGATGAAATATTTGACCTTGCGGAGTTTTCTGCCTTTATTAAATTAAATTATATTAGATTATTATATTTGTATGCACGATTAACTCTATTAAAATGGAGACTGAAAGCAGTGCCCTTGGTTTTAAGGGGTACTTTAGTTATCAGCTTCTCCAGACATCTCTGAAGATAAAAGTAAATCCTGATTTTTTAACACCTTTATCATTCTGGTTCAGGTTTTTCAGAGCCTTGTACAAGTTATGGAACTGTGCTAATGCAGTTGAGGAGGAATTGGGTGAGAACTTTATTCTGATTCTCATGCCTGTTTTGCAGTTCAAGTCTATCCAAACATTCTTGAGTTTGAACTTGCTTCAGAAAGAAGCTTCTTGCAAAGAGAATCATTGTCCTGTTTCAATGGTCAGTAAACCCCTGGGCTGGCTGCTCTGCCTGCTCGCCCCCATAAACACAGGACTGCCTTCAAGCCATCGCACTGCCTCACGTGCTCTAACATCTTGGCACACCAGGAGACTGACCAAATCAGCAGAAAGCATAAGGATGCCAGAGAAAACTCAAATCACTTAGATGAGTAGAGAAGCAGTGATTCTGATGTTACTGTTTTTCTCTTGTGACACGTTTGGATGAGATTACAAAAAATTATAGTTAATAGTGCTCTGACTTGGTATTTAATGCTGCCTTTTGGGGAGCAGGATAGTGGTAAACTTGTCTTCCACTTCACACTAAACTTTCTCAGTATCTTCATTGTTTTGTCTTAAGTGTGTTTATGCTTGAAGGTGTTTAAGCAGTTCAGCTCTGACATTCTGTTTAATAACTAAATATGTCAAGTTTTAACTCCGAATTGTATTCTGTGAATGTATGGCTGAGAAGACATGTAATTTGAAAATGTCTAACAGTTTTTTCCCCGAGGATAAAATTAGAAGCATCTCTATAAAACAATGGATTTCTCCAGTGTTTTCTGTCTTCTGTCTAATGCTTGCAAATTTTCTGCCATTTTTATATCCCAAATACATGTAGGCTGTACACCTACTGTGTCTTTTGAGACTCCTGTGGTCTGGTTGAATAGCAGCTAATTCTGCTTTTCATTCCAGATTCTGATTTCAAATCAGTCTTAATTTAGTCAGGTATTAGAAGTGTATATTGAAACTTATCACTTTACATCAAGAGATGCTACTCTCTTAGTGATTCTGTCATGAACTAGCTCTGCAGAGATATATTTGTTGCAAGTGTAAATAGGTTTAAAAACCATGCATATGGATATCGGTGAAAACAGTAAAGTTGCAGATGCATCTTTAGTTATGCGTCCATCCTTTGTTACATGCAAAAATAGCCCAAATGTTGCCAGTAATTAACAGAGAAACAAAATTGTCAAAGACAATTACCCTTTGCAGTGGACCCTTTTCTTGGGGGTGGTATGGGGAGTGTTAACGTAAGTGATGTGTCCTCTAAGTGTCCTATAGTAAGAACCAGAGTGATAAAGAAATGGCAAGATGGGTGATGTAGGAAGGATTAACTGAAATAATAAGCATAGAACATAGACTCATAGAATTGTTTGGGTTGGAAGGGGCCTTGAAGATCATCCAGTTCCAACCCCCTTCCACCAGCAGGGTCACCTGCTGCTAGAGCAGGTTGCTCAGAGACACAGCCAGTCTGGCCTTGAACACAGCTAACTGCCTTTTAGCACGGAGAAAGCATCACTTACCTAGTTAGCTGTTCATTGGCTGTTGGCCATGCTGATCTCCCAGTGTCAATCCATCGTAGATTACTCCAGTACGGAAGGAAAGACTTGATCCTTTTTGCAATCCACCTATCAAGGCATTAGGAAAAGGTCTTAATTGTTATATAGATCTCTTTTTAAGGGATGCACATATAGGAAAATGCATCTGATCTCCCTGCTGGCTGGATTTTTAGAGGGCCAGGTCTCTTCTCTCCTGAGTCTTATTCTACAGGTCTTTTTGCAGGTTTCTCTGCAGGTGGGAAGGAACATCTTGTAAGCACAATGTGTGCACTGTTTATTTATTGTAGAATTTAGATTTAGTATTGCTTTCTGTAAGCTATTCTTTTAATGTTGAAAAAATACTAAATAAAACGTTCTTTGTCATATATGAACAGAAGCTGAAATGTATGTAGCAGCAATTTCCTTCATGTATATGTGGAAAGTTACATGTGTGCAAGAAAGTGACCAAAAAAACACCATTCAGGAATTTGCAAATAGAGTTTCTATAAGAAAATCTGGGGTTTTTCAAATCCTAAACAAATTGTCCTGCCTTTCCTCCCCTCACCTTCCCAAAATTAGCAAGATAGCCATGGAAAATGAATCAATAAACTGTTATGATTTTTCTTATAAAAGTTTTGTGTAAGTTGAGTTCTATACACAAATCTGATCTGCAGGCTTAAGTTATGCTAGCTAGCTGCTGTGAAAAAGGAATCTAGCCAAGCAGATGGTTTATAAATATTTGTGATTGCATAATGGAAAAATTTTCAATAACCTTTAAGGCATTCTTGCAAATAATTAATTTTATTCTTCTTTACCTAAATGACATTGAAATATTAACTAAAAGGATAGACAGCCCAGATCATTATAAGGGCCCAATGCTGTAGTTGCTTGATGGCTTTTCAGCTACTATATAATAGTAAAACCCCCTGAATTTTACAGTGGCCGGGTTTTCTTCTGTGAAATTTTTAGTAGACTGAGAAATGAGAAAACAACTCTACTTGAAAATTGTCTTTCTAATGAAACATTTTGTTGTTAATGGAGAACTTACCATAGAGATTTCCTTTTCTTGACTGTGACTTATGACTCTTTCTCTATGAGAACTATTGTTCTAGTTTGAAAATATTAAGACTGCTAAAAAGACTGCTGCTTAGATAAATCAGACTTGCAATGTTAGTATCTTGAAGGACTCTGAACATTGTACAGGTTGCTATAAGTTATTTTCTTTGTAATGTTCTTCTTAATTTTTACTGCTTTATAGTGAAATGCTCTCTAAGATGGGTTTGATAAGGTTTGTTGCAAAGGTCTCGTTTGTTGAAGTTTTTTTTCTGGTATCTTCTGATATAAAAATAGGAATACTGCACTGTTTCATAACTGAATGCATTAACTTTTTATTAATCTGTTGTGATACACTTTAAGTGTGCAGTTTACCCTAAGAAAGATAGAAGAAGTTAAAATGAGAATTGCTAATGAATTTTGAGGAAAGCAACCCTGTATGCTGAGACTTGCCAAATGCTTGGTGGTAGTACAGAGCTGTGAGTTTGTATTGTCCTGTGTGCTTGACTGACCTGCCTGAAAAGTAATGTAGTAAATGTGCAACATGAATCTTAAAGCTGTTCAGGAAGAATTGCTGTATATTTGCAACCACTGGAATTTTCCAATTTAGATAAACCTTTGTCAGGGATGGTTTCCCACATGAAAAAGAGCAGAATTTTGTGTAAGAGTTTATATTGCTGTGTAAGAAATAGTGTTAACATTCCTGTAATGCTAAGTCAATCCGAAAAATTGAGCATTATACTTATATTTTCTGTGTTAATTTATTCATTTTTCTTTGCTCTGTGTCTGTTGTCCCAGTGGGATTTTTGTGCTTTATCTTGCATTGTTGACCTTAAAACTGAAGACAGAAAAATAATTAGGAGGAGCTGCTTTGGTATGCAGAACAGCAAAAGAACTATTTGCCATTGTCTCTTAAGGCCACACGGGGCACAGGGAGTTTTAGTAACAGCTCATTTTTAGCGAATTTATATGATGATCAGAAAGACTACCTGGAATACTGCCAGAATCCAGACTGTCAGCCTGAGACAAATGCATGCTGAATTTGTTGGGGTGTGGAGAAGATTTAGCAGGAAAATGCTGAAGGGGCTACAGAGCCTGCTTCTTGTTCTTTTCTTTTCAGATTGAACTCAACATCTTTTCAGGAAAAAAGATAGGAAAAAAGGAAACTAAAATGCACTTCTCTTTTACTCTTTCTAACTGTTGTCTTTCTAGCCCCAACTTCTCTTTTAGTGATAATGAATGACAAAGTGGGTTTTAATTCATTGTAATGCTCAGGATCATTTAACTGAATTTTCATTTGCTTGTAATTTTTCATTCAATCTCCCATGTAATCAAAAAGGAACTGCAGGAGTCCCATTAGAAATTTGAATGTTTTTTCCTCTTCCTTTATGGGAAGAACAAATCAAGCTCAAATGTAATCTATAAGAAGCAAAAAGCAATCCTAAGCTACAACATTCTTTCTTTTCCTTTGCTATGTTAATTTTAATTTACTTGAATCTTAGTTAGTCGTGAAAGGAGAATATAATTTAGAGGTAAGAACTTGTCATGTCTCTGAAATGTGTGTTCTGGAATGGGGCATGTTGAGGATAGATGTGGAATCCTGTGGTGCAGTTACCACTTTATGCAACTATTTCATCAGCTTATCTTATAGAATCTTCCAGGGTACCTCTGTCCCTCCAGCAAAGAGTCTGCAAGATAAGCACCATCATCATGCTGGTGCCAGCTCTCTCTGGATAGATTTGGCTAATTAAAAGTAGATGCAAACGTCTTTGTAGGTTCCAGTGCTTGACTCGAGGTAATGGAAGGAAGCTTGAAGTCACGTGTTTTGTGACCTGCTCCTTTTAGAAGCTGGATGTTTAATCCCAAGCTGGTAGCCTACTTTATCTGTTTCAGGTTTCTATATATTTAAACATTTTTATACCCAACATAGTTAAAATTAAAACGCCAAAAATATTTTGGAATAATTTTATTTCTTAGTATGTCAGGCATTCAAATATAGGCAATTGAAGTGTCTGTCTTGTCTGTGTCGAGTCTTAATATAGCTTTCTCTAGCATATGCATTATGCTAATATGATCCATGATGAGGATATTATATATTACGGTATTATGAAAACTGGATGATCTTCCTGTACTGGATTCTTGTCTCAGACAATTCTAAATAGTTTCCCAGCAGTTGTCTCTTGTCTCCTAATCCATTCTGTGGTCATAGACCATTTTGAGTCTGTTCTATCAGTGAGCTGATCCAACCTGATTCTCACCCCCTCTCCCCAGTGTGTATTTATGGACATTTTTCATTCTCCTACTAATGCATTGCATTTCTTTGGGATACCAGCGTGCCTTTCTTATACCTCCATAGAATTCCTTTCTGATAATAGATACATGCTTTAAAAAAAGGCAAATTCCTTTTTAACTTAATAGCGAGTTTGTGTCCCTTGTTTTGTCTAACTCATGCTGATATGTTCTCAGTGCTGGCAGCTGGAAAGAGGCAGAGCTGTGGAAACAGCTAAGGAAGTGTGCAGTAATCTAATAGTATGGAAAGATTGTCAGAATTAGGTTTCAGCAATACTCAGCTTATATCTAGATGTGTGTAGCCAGCTTCCAAGGAGGAGTTCAGCAAGGTCATAAGTTCTGTCTTTGCAGCTGGGTAAGGTAACCTATAAAGGTCTGTTCTGAATCGTTTGGGATGCAAATTACCTGTGCCACTGATGCAGAAACAAATCAGAGGTGACAGCTTTTATTAGTTCAGATGTGGCACTGCTCAATGTGGACTGCCCTGACTCCCAGGCACACCCAGAATGAGCCTGGTGTCTTCCTGACCTGTGAGGCTCACTTCTTGGCTTTTCTTGGAAAAGAGGGCTCCAGGGCATAAAGTGTAAAAGTACCTACAGATCTACTATAGGTGGTGCTGATGAGCTGATACAACTTACTAAATCTTAAACGACTTTTGTGGAATTGCTCTTACTTTCTGTAGTGATAATTCAGAGTATAGCACCAAATCACAGCTGACTGTGCATTTCTCTGGTTACTTACACTGGAGCCAGTAAACCCATTTATAACTAAAAACTCAGTTCAGAGACTTGAGATGTGTATAGTTTATTTATTGATATGAAGTACAATATCCATATTATCTTGAGGTTTTTCTGCTAAATTAATTATCTTCTTGGATAAAGGAGAGCAGATGCTAAAAGCAGCTGAAGTACATGTATCTCATGCTTACTAGGAGCCTTAGATTAGACCTCCTGTCTCTGAGGTGCCACTGATTTAATACACAGGTCTGGAATGCTGATTGATGCTGGGAAATATCTGTATTTTTAGTTCTACGTTGTGTGGTTCAGCTGCTGCATTTTCTACTTTGGTGTGATTTTTTCTCTTTCCTGCTTCTGGAAGCAGTGAGATCTCTATAGAGATAATTCATGTTTTTTTTCTAATTGCTTCTCTTTAGAGATCCCCTAAAATTTTACTAGAGTTTTGCATGATCTGATCCATTGGTTGTATTGTGCATCCTCTGTAGCTGTCTTTTGTGAGCAGATTTCAGATCTGAGTCCGATCTTGCAGTCACATCCTGAGTCTTTACTGCACACTGTCCAAAATCAATACAACGAATAAAAAAGGGCCAGTCAAATTCCAAGTAGAGATAAGGTTCAGTGATAGCAACTATCTGGCTTTGTTTTCTATTCAAGTTCTCTTTTTCTCTAGTCAAATAACTTCTCATTATTACTGGTTAATGAAGCCACCTTCTGTCTACCCTCTTTACACCAACCTCGGCTCTATTTTTTGTCTCTCTTACCTTATCCTCTTAGTTTTCCAGCTTCCATTTTGATTTGAATCTGTGCCTCTGCAACTTGCTGTGCTTCTGCCTGTGCCATCTCCTCCTGTTGGGCATTTCACTCAAAGAGTCAGACATCTCCCACAGATTCCTTCTCACTTTGTGTCCCAACTTTCCCCTCTCCTCACCAGCCCTCGTGCAGTACACACACACATATGTACAGACCCTGATTCTTCTTCCTTGCCTTGCTCATAGCTCTGTAATGCACGTGGGTCTCTTTCTCCCTCCCTCTTTGCTTCATGGAATCCAAAATATTAAGAAAAACCAGATTCCTTTGTTAGGGTGTAGGTAGTGGTGATTAAAAATTCCTTTTCCCTCAGAGCTACTGTTTGGTATAACAGGACCAAAGCTCTGGTCTCCTTTTATTGTAACATTTCAGACTATAGTTGGATCTTTATCTCTTCACATGTTCTAGGCTTTGATGTTACTGTATTTTGTATCCATATTGTACAAAATCAAATCAGCAAGTAGATGAAACTAGAAAATCCATTTTTAAACTGACTAAAAACAACCAAACATAAAAAATTAGCAAAGTGCTTTGGTAGTTGCAAAAACTTCTGTATTCAACTTATTTCTTTTTATTCATTGTTATTCACAGATTTTTTTTTACTTTGCCTAGAACTGTTTTTGCTATAGTAGCTATTTAATGTGCCTGCATTTAAAAAATGTTCATTGTTTTTCTTTAGATTAAAAAAGCCCTCTGTTCTTCAGGTACATTCTCTTTCACATCAGCTATCATATCTCTCTTATCAGGAACCTTTTACAAGGCCTTTGATTATGGATGGCTGAGCATAATACAGTTACAGGAATTATTTAGAGAAGAATGGAAGACCTCCTTGGGAAAGATTATTTTCCTTTCAGTTAGTTTCTGAAGTAGGTTTTATTTAGGCACTCACAGTGGGTATCCTTACAGCCACAATACTAAAACATAAGAGTCCAGGTAGTCAGGGTAGTGTTGTTTTGGCAGCACAGAAGACAAGGGATGCTAGCTGTTGATGTCTCATTATGATTTCTGGTTTCTTCTTGACAGGTGATGACAGACTCCATTTTGGACAGGCACTTAATGTCACTTGGAATATTGTCTTCATGCTTTCTACCTTATTTGATCCATGTGAAATAAAAAGTAGGACTGCTGAGCATTGTCAATATTTCCTTTATTTTGGTTATCATATGTCTGAGGTCTGTCATCCTGTTAAAAAGAAGTGAAATAGCACATATAAATGTGTTGCAACCTTCTTCTCATCTTCATTTTATCACAGTGCAGTTATTTTGTGCTCATGAGTCATCTCTGTTCTGGTCTCATCACAGGTTGTCTGCTAAAAAGTCATCTGCAGCACAGTTCTGGTACAAGCCACATTCTCTGTGTTTACTTCTTTGCTGCTGCTGCTCCTGTCCTTGGCTCTCAATGCACACTATTAATTTAATTTTTTTTCTTCATCTTTTGTTTTCACATACAGGTATTTTTACTCATATTTCATTACTGCCATTCATAATATCATGTTGGCAGCCCTCTGCATAGTTATAACAACTTTTATTTTCTTTGCTTAAAAGGAAACATAAAGTTTTGACTGGATTTCACAATAGTACTCTCTGGGCAGTTGGGAAAATAAACCTTGGGTTTATTTACAGTTTCTGTTACTATGTATATAAAATAAAAGAACAAAAAAAAGTGAAAGCATTGCAAATGGTGAATTAGTTGAAATATGATGGCACAGTACTTTATTGAAAGTGAGTATTTTAGCATTTTTAAACCCGTGTATATTAAATAGTTTGTCAAATAGCTTCTTGCATACTTAAAAAACGTATCTCCTAGAATTCCCTAGAGATGCATGTTTACTTCTTTACTTATTTTAAATTCATAGTTTTAAGTAACTCCATTTGGGTTTGTGTTTTAGATCCCATGTATGAGGGATTAAGATACAGGGCAATAAAGGAAATTCTGAATTGCTTTAAGGCTACTTTAAATACTGACCATTGAAATTCTCAAATTTAGAAATACTTACGGGTGTGCACATAAAGGTAATTTCCATATTATATTGCAATGGCCTGTAAAGCAAATAGGAGTACTGAATTCTTAAGTTCCCCTGGGTTAGGTGACCATTAGGAGGTGTGGCCACAAGCAAGATGCATCTGCATGATGTACATGTATATAAATATAAGAATAGTTAAGTGACATCTTTAAACAAATATAGTTTAAAAGGCTGTTTAACAAAGGAAATTCTACTTTATTAAAATTTATATGTAAATAATAATAGATATAACTTCATACCATGTGTAATAATTTGTATTATATTAAGACATTTTTTAATATTTGTATAATTATTTATCATATTATTAGGATACTAGATAGAGATACAATATATAAACAGTGTATTTCTGTATAGAAATTCAGTGGGACATTTGCCTTCATTTCAAAACATATTTTAGTTATGTTCAGTGTCAGAATGGATGTCAGAATGATGCCAAGAGTGCCAAGAGCAAGTAGGTGGGTGTCACTGTGCACACCAGCTTGGGAAGAAACTGAAATCCATGGTCATAGTTGATTATAAATGCCAGTCAAAACAGAGATTGCCATAACTAAATACTTTGTAAATATATTTAACATTTTTCATTGTTGTTTCTTGCATTTTGCAAGATTTTCTCATAGATCACAGGGGTTTCTTTTCCTCTTTCAAAGCAATAGCTTGCTATTTTTGTGTGCAAAGGAGTGAACTGTTTTATTGCCATGATCTGCCATGTATTGTACAACAAGAGCACAGCCAACACTAGGAATTGATGATATGAGGTATTTTCACACTCTCAGAATTCCTGCATGTAATGAGAAATAGTTCCAATTCACAGCAAAATACATGAAGGGCTGTGTTCAGTGACCCGGTTATAACAGGCTGTTCTTACGTAGCTTCTGCTTATGAACTACATTTTGTCCTCTACTTAGTAAAATAATTCTGTTATACTAGGAAGGGACTCAAGTACTGTTATTAATCCTCCTGTAAACCCAAAACAGAAAAGCTATCTCTGGTAGGTGATAATATATATATAATAGTCTAATTTTTTTCTGTATTTCTTGGCATTGTTAGAGCATACCTCATTTTCTAGTAGTGTCGCAGGCCATTAACTGGAATAACAGGTAGCCATTCAGAATACAATGGAAATTCCACATAAAAGAGAAAGCATTGCTTACTATTCTGTAGTCATCTCGTTTTGTATCAGTTGTTTCATAGTCTGATTGGTCTGTTTGTTTATTTTCATTTTTATCAACAGCTGTTACATTGGAAATAATGCTCTGACACTATGTGCTGAAAATATTGAATTAGGGCTCTTCATATTAAAACTCATTTTAAAAAGTACATAAAGAATACATAAAAAGTAAGTTCTTTGCTGTGAAGAGGAATAGCTGTAACATTGACCACAGTAAAATCAGATTTTACTGAGGAGTAACTGATACTGAAAGGACTGACACTTAAGCCTATGTTAGTATCACAATGATGAGGATAACCAGATTTAGCCTGAACATTACATATATTGTACAGAGTGAGATGGGTGTCACTTGGCTTTTTATTTTGTCTGCTCCTAACAGTGCTTTTATATTAATACTAAACAGAATATTTAGAAGAGGGTTTTGCCATTTCTGTGCAAGGACAGGTACAAGAAAACAGAACAGCAAGTGACAACCCTGAGACAGACTTAAGTAATGTAATTAAAACTCTATTTTGGTGGTAGGCATCAGGTGCAATGTATACAGCTCAATGTATGGTGCCATTTTTGCTGGAAACTCTAGAATTTCATGTGGTGCATGGCACACTGAAAGTCAGCAACTCTAAATCAGTTCCTGACGCTAGTGAATTGCATTGGCAAGTAACAGGCTTGTGCTTTGTGAGTTTGACATATTCTGATGTTAGGAACCAAACAGCTTTTAATATTATTCAGAAACAAATTGTTGAAAATTGAGTTATTAATCTGATTGCCTGAGCATATTGGAAATTAATTTATAATAAGTAATATTTTAAAAAATTTTAATGGATATGGTTGGGTTTTCTTTTGTTGAAAGTTTGTCTTAGGTTTCCTTGTTGTCTTTAATACTTTGTTACTTGAGAACAGATTGTTTCGCTGTTGATTGTGGAGAGCAGTAACTTATTTATACCAAGAATTTATATGAATTGTGAGAATTATAGTCTATACTGATGTTGTTACAGCAAGTTTTTTTTAAATATAAAATTTTTGCAAGATTTTGGGGGGATTTGTCTCTGCAGATTTTTGGTGTGTTTGGTTTTTTTCCTTTTTTTGTTTGTTTTTTAGTTTTTATTTATTTTGTTTTACCAGAATATCAAACTGAGCTTATCTGTCTTTTCAGTTCTTCCTGCAGGAAGTTATTAGCAATTCTTAATCTTCAATATTGAAATGTTAGTTGACTGACAGAGGTTTTTTTAATATCTTAAATGTCTTTTAAAGTCTTAAATTTATGTTTATAAGCTGCCTTGATTTACTACTCTCATTCAAGTAATGCCACAGTTTGTCAAGAAGGGAAGACTTCACATTGATAAAGGCATCTGGTCATACTTACCTGTTATAAGATGATTTCTGCATAGAGAGCAGTGAGGTATCAGCAGATAAATAACAAAATGTTCATCACCTTGTTGTGTGTGTTGGAGGGGGCAAATTGCTTAAAAGTTGTTTTTTGCTGCCTGCTAATAACTAGAATAGAGAGAATAATTCTGTTTACGTGTGCAAGAAATGGCACATAATTAATTGGAGTGTTTATCTTACTTCCCACTGGCAATACCTGCCTTTTACTAGTTACCAGACTACGTCAGTAACCACTTTGGTTAAAGAAAGGGTGATTATTACCCAGTCCAGTTTGCAGCAGTCATCTGTCCTTTTTCATGGGAGTTCAGAAGTCAGTATAGGGTATTTCAAATAGGCTTTAGAGTCAAGGCAATCCAGTCACCTCTTGCTCTCCCATTTGTGTGTTAGCTAGCCTGGGAGTAAAGGGCAGCTCCAGCATAGTATCTGAAGGCATTACAGTTACACTTCATAACATCTGACTTTTTTCTTTAATATTGTCTTACTTTATTTCTTATACTATAATATATATATCTTTAATATTGTCTTACTTTATTTCTTATACTATAATATATATATAAAAAAGGCCTCCTAAAAAAATCGCATATGAAAATTTTGATATAATACCATCATTTTCTGTTGCTAAGAAAAGGAAGTATATAAAATTGTGTAACAGCTTGCAAGAACGAATCCCAGCAGTCAGTTCAGTCCTAAATGAAAGGAGACAAATACTGGAGCAATGACTGGCTACTCACTGTCAAATAATTGTGTGATATAAAAAGCTCTGCTGTGATTTTTTTGTCTTCACCTGGAATAATAAAACATATTCTAGAAAAATCTTTAATACATTTATATCAATCAGAACATGGCTTCACAGTGTCTGTATAATATTCTACCAGCTTACCTTTGCCCTAAATCAGTTTTTCAGAATATTGTTTTGCTAACACAATTTGTTACTTGGGAATTTTCCACCCTGACCCTTCCACCCCCCTGCCCTCTCAGAGGAGAGGACAATGGCTTTGCTCCTCCAAGGCAGAAGGCTCTGAAGGCACAGTAATAACTGTTCACCTTCCACTGCTCTGGTCAAATGTCCAGCTAACATTGCCCAAGAATAAAACACTCCATTAGTCCTCCAACACATCAGTGTAGAATTTGAGAAACATCACTGCAAATGAGCAATTAAAAAGTAATTACTTTCATGTAGCTAATAGGACCTAACCTCTTTATTCACAATTAGTAATTTTATGATTAGAGAAAAATATGTATCACAGATTATCAGTTGTTTTTGTCAACAGTTTTTAAGTGAGTCTGTATTTAATATACACTGGTGAAGAGTTTAGGTATATCAAAAGCATGCTGTGTGCAATTTTCTGCTCATATTTCATTACTGCCATTCTTAATATTAGCAGCACTTTGAATAGTTATAGCAACTTTTATTTGCTTTGCTTTAACAGGAAACAAAGTTTTGACTGGATTTCACAGTAGTACTTTCTGGACAGTTGGGAAAATAAATCTTGGGTTTATTAAGCACCTAGTATTTAAGGGAAAATGTGTTTTTGAAAGATGAGTGCCTTCCTTTTTTTGGACTAGCCTCAAACTGGTGGGATGAGGAGAACAACTGCATTTTGTTTGGTCTTGCACCCCTCATGAGAGATGAACATGAGTATCCTATCAGTGTCTCACTATCCATCTGTCTGATTTTTCTAGGAGGTGATTTCCTATCGTTCCTAAGAAAAAAGAAGGATGAGCTGAAAACCAAACAGTTGGTGAAATTTTCATTAGATGCTGCCTCTGGTATGGCATATCTTGAATCTAAAAATTGTATACATAGGTAAGGAAGGGTTTTTTTCTCATTATTATACCTTTGCTCAGTGGAAATGCAAGTTGTTTAAAGGTGTAGGGTATTTACAATCACAGGAGTGAACCCTATGATTTTAAAAATACCTGCTTTTTCTGAAAGTTGGTCATTATTGCTTATCTGATTCAAAAATACTCATTTGGGTAAAAAATAACTGCTACATTATTTGATGTTTATAGTTTGGCACTATTAATAGAAGTTAAAAATTATTTTTCACCGTAATGATATGCCTTATA
Organism: Sitta europaea; assembly: GCA_013400255.1. Taxonomy (NCBI): domain Eukaryota; kingdom Metazoa; phylum Chordata; class Aves; order Passeriformes; family Sittidae; genus Sitta; species Sitta europaea. Next base: position 25,521 of record VXBS01009071.1, on the reverse strand, counting down.
AGGAGCCTGATTCATACAGTGAGAATGAATCACAGCAAGAAGCAGTCTGTGAGGTTTATGTCATGTCTGAAATTGACAAATACTTGCTGGGCCAGATGAGAGAAGTTAAGGTAAGTTTGAAGTATGCTTCAGTAAAATCCATTGGTTTCTCGGATTATAGAGAAGACCTAAAGTTCTGTATATTAAAATATTAATTGCTTGAACTGCCCTCTCTGAAATATGGAAGATTATCAAGCATTATGCTGTTGGAGTTTCTTATTTCTGTTCCTACCATTCCTTTTTCTTGTTTCTTCTCCAGTTTGAGAAGAACTGCCTTTCCTGTTTATACTCCATTTGTATCAAATGGGATGGAATTAGTTTCCACCTGTTTTGTTCACTCAGAATAGCACAATATATACCTTGCTTAATCCTATGGCTGAAATGTGAGATGTAAACATAATGATGATCTATTTCACAGAAAAATTATGGAGAACAAGTTTTCCTTTCTGATGTTGATGTCTTTCACTTTGTGCAACATCTGTAGGTGAACTGTGTGACACCTCTTTTATCTAATCAGTTCATTTGGGATTTAACACCTTTCTGGTGAGTGCTCTGGTCAGAGACCTGAGTGGCATTTCTCCTAGATTTTTATCAGCAGTGAATGGGTCAGTTCAAATCTTGCATACCAAATTAACAATTCTTCAAGATCATAATGTATAAAAAACACTGATAGAAAAAAACCCCTAACTTAGGATCTAAAACTCTGTAATATTCCCTTAGGGAAATCCAAGAAAGGGATTGTAAGCATTCTGTCATGACAGAATGTCTTTCAGCCTGGCTCTGTTTGTCAAGGATATAATGGCTTAAATATCAGAGCAAGTAACAGCATTAGTGATTTACACTAGCCTCATAAATGCTCTAGTCCTTAATAATTCCTGTAACACTCAGATCAGTGTTAAATCTGTAGTGCCAATTTAAGCTCATGTGTTCTTAGAAAATAAAACCAAAGATAAAAATAGTAGCTGGATAACTGAAGTTCGTAATTGTAATTACTGGGAAAAAAAGCAATATTTATTCATTAAATGATAGTGTGCTGCCCGAAATAGAAATAGTTTTATATTCTTTTTTTACAACTGGAAAAATTATTCTTTCACAGGTGTGTGGAATAGAACTGTTCTAGTAGTTATAGATGACAACGTGATTTCACTGTATCTCTAGAAATCTGCTCTGCTGGTTGGTGAATAGGAACTGCTACTCCTAAGATCTGTTTACAAAGCTAATAGTGATTGAGATAATGTGTTTCAGAGATAGGATATGTGGAGTATTGTCTTACCATATGAAGACTTCATTGTTTCATTTTTTCCAATTGGAAATCTGAATACAAATGTGTCATGTAGTCCCCAAGTCAGGAAAAAGAGCTGAAATCTGACCCCATTTTGTTAGTGCCATTGACTTGCCAATTCACACAGCCTGGGTTACATGTACTGTAGTACAAGGAGAGAAGAACTTCTTTTCCCTTGATTACTTTTTAACTTCTAAAATATTACTGAAAATTTTTTATTATCACAGATTGTCACAGAAGGTTATCATAGAGAGCTACCACTCTCTGGAAAGGAAGAATCAGAATTTTTAGGAAACCTATTCTGAATGAAAGTAGAGTTTTAAAGTGTAACCAACCAAGCAAACCATGTGTTCAGGAAAGCTGCTTACTTTTGTGAAATACACAGGTTAAAAAATCAAAATATGCATTTCCAGTATTAGTTTACTAGTCTTATTTTCTTCGGTACACACATTCTTTTTTGTTTTATGTGGTTAGCCATAGCACGTGCTTTATTTATGAGTTAATTCTTCTAAATTGGATAGGTAAATGTAATGAAAATTTCAGAATCTGGCGAACAACCAGCCATGTTTAGTGATTTTTGCAGTCACGGTAAAGGAACTTGTGTTGGTTGGTTTTATTTTTAGTTACTAACCTAAGTTAAAAATACTTGCTCTAGGAAAGTAGCTCATTAAGTTTTAAAATGTGTTTGACCAATGGCTAAACTGCAATTTAGTAGGCTTAGCATACATAGAATTTCACTAGGTCTGTTCCATGTTTGAGCACTGAGCCAGGATTCCTGGATACCCTGGGGAATGGCTGGAGATGCGTCAGTCTAGAGCCCCTGTCTGCCACAGAAGCCCAGAAAAGCTGGGAAATGTCAAGCTATGCTGCGCTCCGTGAGCAAGTTCTTGGTTCTGACTCAGTACCCTGCTGGAATTTCCCAAGCACTGAAAGTACTACCATGTGTCTGCATGGTCTGTGGAAGGAATCTGGGAGCCTTTGCTCCCTCCTCTTTTTTTTTAGCCTTTGCTCCCTCCTCCCTCCCTCCTTTCCCTCCTCTTCAGGAAGGACAGATGAGTCATGTGTAAGTTTAATGTTGACAGCAGGTAGATGGGAATGGAACAACTTCATTCATAGCAGAAAGAAGCTTTAGCGCTCTGTAAAAAGAGTGGTGGTTTTCTGAAAGAACATTAAATTTGTTCTTTTTTTGTCCGAAAGTTCATCTACGGAANGTCACTGGAGCTGCAGCAGTGTCCCGGGGTGCTGGGGATGGATCAGGAGCTCCATGGTGGTCACTGGAGCTGCAGCAGTGTCCCGGGGTGCTGGGGATGGATCAGGAGCTCCATGGTGGTCACTGGAGCTGCAGCAGTGTCCCGGCAGGGCAGGGGGTGCGGGCTGAGGCGTGGAGAACACTGGGAGCAGGAGCGAGGGAACAGCGAGGGGGAGAGCAGGAACTGCAGCGGCTCCCGGCGAGGCAGACAGGGGCAGGGTCAGGATTGCCGGGCACACACGGAGAGAGCGTGGCAGGAGACCCCAACTCTGCTCCAGTGGGGCCAGTGAAAGAAAAAAAAAACATTCTCCCCTCAAGTCTGGAAACCACAGCCTGCTTCTCCTGACAAGCACACCCCCCCAAAAGTGAAGCAAAGTCCACGTGCTCCTTCTCTCCCTCCACCCCAGCCACTTCTTTTGTCTTTCTTAACTATCCAGAAGTGTCCAATGATCAGTTCCCTGGCAACTTATGGGAAAAAAATTCTACAAGAGGACCCAACCCCCAACAAAGTGGTTCTCAGGTAAAAAAGAGGTGAGAAAATTAACTAGAGACAATGGACTAAGCAGGTTAAAAAAAATTAATTCTTCTAATTTGTTTTATGGTCCACAGGTTTTGATTACTATTGTGTAAAAATCAGTAATGTATAATTAGAAATAGTTTCTGTTATATAGATTACAGTAAAATGAAACTGGTTTGCTTCATGCTGTTGTCTTTCTACAGCATTCAATTTGCTGATTTAAGGATTTTTTCAGAATCCCACACACATTTTTTTAGTAGTTTAGGTGACTAATTTAGTACTGTACCTATTTAGTTACCTGCTAAGGGAGACTAGAGTTACTCATCATTTTAATCACATTATTTTAAATGCTCTTCTTTTGTTTTAACTGCAGTAGCTACACTTAACTTTTATATTTTGAAATTCTACCCAAATTTGTACTGGATTTTGGAAATTATTGTCTGAATTACACTAATTTACCGTTTCAAGTTGGGACAGTGCCACAATTAATGTGCTGTTTGTTTTCTATTTTTTTTATGTGTTAGCTATTTCAGTAGGTGAAAATGCTTGCATTGGCATGTAAGTGATTATTGAATAATTATTTGACCTGATGTTACATTTGCATTTCCTCTATCATCCAGATATCACTTTTTCTTTGCTCGCTCTCTCTTTAAAGAACAGAAATGACTGCACTTTCAGGGGAAAAAAAAGCTGCGTGAAAAGATGTTATTAAAAAAATAGAGTGGTTGAACATGCACAGAGGAATGTAGTCATTTCATCTCCATTTAATTAACATGAGGTTGAAGAATTGTTTCTTGCTTTCATTTTTGCCATATGCTATTGTTTAGATAGTTCCATTTTTTCCGTTAATTAGAAACAGAAGATAAGGATGGAGATGTGGTAATTTGAGTTTGTTTAATAAGCATTTGTGAATGGCCTTCTTTTACAGTATTTAATTTGCATGTGGTGAATTCATTTGTCCATAATTTGTGTTTAGTTTTCAAAGCAATCTTGGGGGGTTATAGGAGGGAAGCTGTCATTTCTGTTGGACGCTCTTGGATGTGCAGGGACATCTTCTACAAGATCAAGTTGACCTCTTTGCAATAGATGCACTATGAATGTGAGGAAATAGGGACCAAGGTACCTGCATTCAAGGTCGAATTTTCTTTTCAGTCAATAAATTTATCTTCTGAAAGTCTCCTGTAATCTGAATTAAAGATGTGTTAGTTGGCAAGATGTTCTCTGGTCTCATTCTTCCATTTTTAGCCATATTGCTGCTGCTTTTTTTTTGCCTTGGTTTTGTAGCTGTGAAAAACCCTTTGTTGTGTTAAATCTGGTTTACTTTCATGTTATGAAATCCCGACTCTGTGGATATTAATTCAGGATTTCTACAGTTTTCGTTAGATATGTATCTTTTAATTTAATTACATATAAATTGCTAGGAATATACTTGCTTCCCTGTTCTAATCTAGTTTAGCTGATCTGCTGTGCTATCAGAGCTTTTTTCCTCTCAAGTCTGGTAATTGCTAATGTATAGAATTTTGGAAAAAAGTCAGAACCCTTTCATAAACATGAACTTAAGAACTATACTAAATAGTTAAGTAGGTCTTTCGTTTCCTGTGAATCTTCTGTTTCTACCTGGAACAATTGTTCAGCTGCCAGGAAAAGGATAGAAAGTGATCCTTTTCAGTTTAGCGAAGGTGCTGCTCAGTTCTGTGTGTTCAGGAGGGATTGGGGTCTCCTGGGAGCAGGAGAGTGACAGTTTAGCTCCAAAGTGGAACAGGTGTCCTTCCTAAGGAGGAACAACCTGTCTGCTGGATGTCTCTGCATAAATCCTGTGGCAGACAGTAGATAAACACTTCTCTGTGCGTGCCCCACACAACCCCATGCTCCCTGGAATGACTGCTGTGCTTCTGTTCTGTAGTAGTTTGGGCTCCATTTGAGCACATGTTTCTCTGAATAGTGCTTTTCTTCCTGGCAAGTTGCAATATCTGAGGCCTTTATTGAAGTTTCTTTAATTTTCTCTGCTAGTGTGTGGCTTATGAAGAAAGACTACTTTTAAATTATAAGGCATCTCTTCATACCTCAACTCTCTGAGGTGTAATGAAAGGATTAATTTGCCCTTACCAATCATCTTTTTACGATTCCTTCAGAATTACATGTATAAAATGATGATGTGAGATTCCACTTCTGTGTCTTTCTTCCACAGAAAATTTATTTATGACTGAATGAAAAAATATGTACTACTGTGTTGATAATATTGATCATGTTTCAGTGAATAAGTCTTTCAGAGAAACATTGTCAGTGCTACAGTTGAAACACCCCCATAAATAATCATAGTTTTGATCCTGTTTTATGAGATGATGTCTCTGCTTTGTATAAAATGATGTTTCAAAGCATTTTTTATCCAATACGAATGCTAGAAATATTTCCATTCTGTTTAAAGATAAAAACACAAATGAAAATTTTGATGAAAAATAGTTGCTTTCTGCAGATCACCTTATATAAGATACATTGTTAGCTTAAAAAAAATCCAATAAAATTTGCTCTGCCATATCTATAAAATAATTTCTAGTCAAACTTTGAATTTGATTGGCACATTACGATGTGTTGAGCTTTTATTTCTTAATGTGGACCTTCTCTGTTGCCTAGCTAGTAAGGTTTTTTCCACCAAAACAAGTGTTTCCACTGACTTTATTAGATTATAAAGATACAGTGCAATTAAAGCATTGCCACTTTTATACACATCATTATATTTTATTTGTTTGGTTGGTCGTAAGTGGTACTAATGGAAGGTCTATTTGCAAGATTACAAAAACCCTCCTCCTCATAGTTCTGTTGTGGGTAAATAAGGATCTGTCTGCCAACTCTTTCAAAAAAACCCTGAGTTCAGAGAGTTGCTCTTGGGACTTCTAGCTGTTGCTAAACAAATAAAGGAGGCACTGTTTCCAGAACAGCGGTTCTTGGCACCTCTCTCCTCACTAATGCCAGCACTCCAGGAGTGCTGTTTGGGTACTTGGTCTGACATGATCCTTCTTCCATCAGTGGCTATTAAAACTGCATTTCAGACTATAATATTGTTAAAGACAACATGTTACTGTTTTCAAATGCTCCAGGAAATTATTTGTCACAGTTATCATACTACTTTGTTTCTTCAAAATTAAGTGTTTCCAACCCTAAACTAACTAATATGAGGCACTCCAAGTGCTGTCATGCAGGAGAGGCACTACATTTCACTAAGCTTGCCCTATAGGGATAGATTATAGGGCATTATATACCAGGTTTCAGCTTTTAAGAATAGTTTTTCAAAATATTCCCCTTTCCTTTTTTTTTTTTTTTTTTTTTCCTGCTGTCACATTGGTAGGTGTGGTTTGATCCTGGAGAAGTACATATGGAATTAAATTTGGATCAGTTCTGAATTAGTACTTCTGGTTGTCTAAGATCTTATTTGAGCAGCGTGATTATCTTTTTCTTTAGTGAGCTTGTATGAATCTCATCTGAAAGCATTAAGGAAAAAAAACCAAGGAAACATGAATATCCAAGCCCATGTATATTGTATAATTTAAACTTATTATAATAAATCAGAGTGATTATTGATTTTGAAGTATACTGTAATGGAAGTGCCTGTGAACTATATGGGCAAGCATGATGAAGAAATATATGGCTTCTGAATGAAAATTGAACTTTCTTCTAATCTATTATCTGTTTCCTTAAGCTATTGAATTTTGACATGGCTGGTAACAAAAGAATTTAAAAGGAAGAGAAATAAAGAAATTTGAAAGATGAGTACTTTCTTTGTGTATGCTGTGCATTTGTTGTACTGGTTAATACTGCTTCCCCTTGTGTGCTTTATTTGAAATACACTGCAGGCTATATTAAAAGCAAACTAGGCATCACAGATTGAGCTTGGCCATAGCTGCACAAGGCTTGTAATTAGAGTAACAGATGTGTGGGTTTGGAGGGCCAGAGTGTGATATAAGAAAGGTCTGAATACGTTTTTGTTTACTGTAAATCTTCATGTCATTTTTGTCTCCGTAAGGCCATCTTTCATATATTCCTCATGTCTGCTCAAGGTAGTCCTGTTACCAGAGGAGTTAATGGTCACAGTGTGTAGGAAGTGCATATTTGAATTGTGGCTTTTTCATGTTACTTTGTTAAATAAACATGCAGTAGACTACTCAAAGTATTACATTACTTTAATGATTGTTACATTAATGATAGAACTGGAAGCTCCAGTGCTTTTTTTCCCCCTCTTTAGGAATAACATGGTAATTTATTCAGATGTTATTAGGATGGGTTTTGTTTGCCATGGGGATTTTCCAGTACTAATTATCTCTACCATTTACTACTCTCCTTTTAAAATATTAAATTATAAGGCATCTATTCATACTAGTAGAAAAGAAAGTTCTTGTTCAACTGTGGTCATTCTGAGGCTAATATTAATAATTAATATTCCCAGAGGCCTGTTTAGTATAGGATATTAGATTATCCTGTTCCTTAGCTTCAAATGACAAATAGACATTTCTTCACATTAAATCAATAAAGGGAAATTACCTTTTTCTTTCCATGTTTGTATTTTCTTTTGAAAATGCAGTTACAATGTTTCATCTTTATTTTTGCCTAATTGACATTTCCTTTAGCTTCCATTTTATGTCTAAAGATAACACAGCCTGTATATCAACTGAATGGCATCAGGGATAATCCAGTATGATCAGTTAAACATAGTTCTTTATTTTAATGCTTTGAAGTGTCTGTTATAAGCTTCAATAAGGCTGATATTTTCATTTCATTGCAAAGTTTCTTTAGTGGTCCCTATTCAGTATGTGCTTAACTATCATCTTTCATGTGTTCTCCCTAAAATGGGGAAAATACCTAGTTATTTCAGACTTCTGAGCTCTCAATACTTCTGTTTTTCTAGGATGGTGATTTAAAATGTCATGTAGAGTTAAACTAAGGATAGTAAGAGTTAAATTGGTTGGCATGTTACTGCAGAATTATTTTGTAGACCTAGGTATTCTAAAAAAATGTAGTGTCAATATTGTCAGTAACCGGTATTAAAACAGATATATGTGGTGATAGATTTCACTGATAACTGCTAATAAAAGGGAAGCTGAAAATCCATTACTTTTCACAATAGCTAGAAAGTTATAAGGGGTTCTATTTTTGCTTTCTGTTTTGTACATCTCCCCTGTCAGTTAGCAGTTAGAGGCTGGATATTTACCATTAGAAGGCAGAGTATTCATTCTGGTCAGAATGTATTCTTGTATTCTTAAGGAACATTGGGTGTTTATGTGTAACTGATATGTGACCTGAGATCTTAGTCTCACTGGAAAGATCCTTGATAAGGGGCATACGTTGTGTACAACTATAAAGGGACAGAAGTGTGCCATTTTAAGGATAATATTTTGTAAGAAAGTCACCCTAAACCCTAAACTTTTTAAAGTTCCTTTACCTTCTGATAGTCCTGAGCTTTTCCTTTGGAGATTTCACACCTTTCCTTTACATTGTCCCTGCCCTTCTGGATTTTACTGCACAAATGGGTAAGGAGGTGAGTGAGGGAAAAAAATATACAAAAGTAAAATTTGTTAAGAAGGAAATATTTTTGCATAGGTAAAGTATATATTGCATAGGTAAGGTTGTATTACTTGCTAGCTGGTATTTCTGCTCTTACTTGTTCAAGTGAATAGCAATTAATCTGTTCCCTGAAATCCCAGGTATTGGTCTGGTCTACCTGCCATGCTATCTGCATCATCAGAGAATCCAAAAGAACAACACAAAGTTCAGAATATTGCCAGATGCTGTAACAAAATGTTGTATGTGATGGATTTGGTCACATGATCTCCTCTTTTAGAAGGGTATTTATTTTATTCTAAGGGGAAAGTTGTGCTATGTAAAGCCAAAATGAAGTTATTAGAACTTAGTAACTATAAAATAATTAGTATTTTATAGGCAGTGAGGAGAAACATTAGGTTCCAAAAGCTAATTAGAAAAAGGCTTATATCACAATAAATTCTTAGGCTGTAGGCAATTTGTAGGAAATTTCAGAGAAGGAAATTTAGATTTTTTTCTTGTCACGGAAGTTGCATGATATGAAAAATATTTATTTCTTATCATTGGAATTGAATTGTTCTTTTTCTAATGAGATATCTCTGATACATAAACCTCACTCCTAGAAAATGAGTAAGTATTGTTAGGAGTAAAGGAAATAAAACTGAAAGAAATTGAAGTAAATTTTCTTAGACTCTCATTCTATTTAACAAACAGTAACATCTTAGGTGTAAAATTACTGTACTGTATTTGTTTTTATTTTTATTTACTGCAGTATCACTTTCTTGTTGATAAATATTAAGCATTTACAAGTATTATTCACTAAAATAATTTGGATAACATTTTTAGAATAATTAATCTACTCACTGCATGAGAGCAACAGACTCTCTCTAATTAAAAAGCAAAGAAGGAAAAAATGAAAGTTTCAGGCTGTTGAAACTAAGATAAAAATAACACACAGTTAATAGGGAAGCTATTGTGCTGACCATAAAGTCACATAAAGCTCTTCTGGATAGTGTAAATAATATTTTCTCTGCTCTCAAAGACTTGGTACAGTGGAGAGCAGGGGGTGAAATGAAATTACTTTCTAAGAAGGATGGGCTGCAGGATTCCATTTGTGCAATGGGCGAAGGAGGTATTAGTAGATGATGAACAATGAATAAGATGATAGGATAAGACAAATACAGAATAAGGGAGGGGGAGAAGGGGGAGAATGCAGTCAACTACAGCAGTTGCTTCAGAAGTGAGTTTTAGGGTGGCTCTCTGAGCACAACTCACTGACCACGGGGTTTGTCAGTGTCTGCATGGGGAAGCTAAAACATGCTTTCATGCATCAATTTCTTTTCTTTTGGGTGTAGATGTTTTTGAAAAGGAAAAACGATGCATATATCTAAGATACAATGCACAAAGATATTCTGTATTGTTTCAATATTTTATTGGCTTCCCGATACTAATTCTTGACATTCTAAAGAGGAATGTACCACAATTTTCTCAGACTAGAAACAACTTCCATTTAAGAAAAAAATCTTAAGTTTTATGTGGGAACAAATAATTAATTCCCAAATTGTTTTCTGGAAGAAAAATTTATTTTGCTTTTCTGAGTTTTTTGTATATACATACATACACACAAATACGCACACAGACACACATAGATATATATATATATATATGTATATATATGCTTACTAGGTTGCACCTATTTTGTAGCTTTGGCAAAATATTTCTCCACTATTTTTCCAGATACTACTAATGATATACCTTACTCTGTTTTTTACTACTGCCTCAGGACGTTTTTCAGAAGTGCCTCTAACCTTTACAGTGCTGTAGTTTTATCACTGATGTATCATATTCAGCATTGTTATCTGGCTGTGTACATAGTGAAAAACAGATGAAAGAAGGATGTGTGATGGGTTTTAATGTGTATTCATGAAATAGCTTGGTTTTAAAGTTTATGGAAGTGAAAAACTTCTTGGCATATAGTTCTACATATCAGATAATAAAAAGAAGGCTGTTTTCCAGCTCTTTTTGTAAAATCAGGACATTTTTCTCATAAAGCTAAGAGAAACTTATGCCCGTTCAGCTCAGTTCAAAGGTAAATTCAGATCCAATAGGTACTGCTCACAAAAAATGTGATGAAGTTTAAACTGTCTGAAAGGAATCACACTTGCTGAGGATGAGAAAATAGGACACACAGAAAATTAAGTGCATATTTTATTCTCTTTTTGTCATTGCTCTGTTGTTCTCAGCCTCTTTCCTCTTCGTCCAGCCGAACGGTAGTGCATGCATATGCTTTTATGAAACAGTTGTTTTAATGCTGTGAGTTTTGACTCAGATAAGGAGTTACTCTTTGTCGAAGCCTATTTCAAAATCCTTATGCAAGGCAGTGAACAGCAGAGAAGGCCATACTGGCACGTTAACTGGTTTGCAAGATAGATGGAGATCATCAAGGTACATGGAGCTTGAGAATTGTTGAATCAATGTCACAGTATTTAGATGCTCAGATTTCAGCTGAGTCATTCAAGCCTGACATAGAAAAACTCCTGGCAATGCTGGATGTCAGCTACTTCATCAAGTGTCCTGGCTTCTGGGAAATAAAAATAGATGAGTGGAGTAAGGGCCAAGCCCCAGTTTACAAACAACCCAAATTAGACGTAGGAGTTAGGATGCTGGAAATATACTTGATTTGGGAGGTTTCTGCTTTGGAATGATTTTGATTTTGGAGATCAGTAAGATCAATTAGCCTGCAAATGCTCAAAAGGAAGGGTTTGAACTTTACTGCTCTGAATACTGCATCTTAGTTGCTTATAAACATCTCCAGGCCTATCCACTAACAAATTAATTGACTGTCCTTCCTGCTTTTTACCTTAGACCTCTCTGACTTTTCACCTGCTTCCAGGAAGCCGCCCTTCCTGCCCATCATTGCTTGTGCAGACCATGCCCTCTTGTATGAGATTATCTGGACTAGTTTCTTACTCTTCTTGCAGGGTCATGCATTGATTCATGAAATCCCACTCCTTTCTCTTGAAAATTTTGAGTATCCCAAACAGAGAACAAAATTGAGATGACTGGGTCTCCCATGTTGCTAATTGTCTTTTTTTGGCAGAACTCAAATATGAAATATTAGTATTGTGGTCACTAATATATTTATCTATCCTGGTTATTTCTTAATACATTTTAATTTCAAAGGAGTTATTAGACTTCTGTATACATTGATAATCCTCTATAGCACAGCTGGACTTACTTTGTAAATTGAAACCCACTGTTTTTTGTTTTGTAAGTCAATAAGCATCTCTCTAACAACAGGAGAGTATTATAACCTTCAGAGGGAGTTGGGTAGACAGAACTCTTAGAAGACTGTAAAAGTTATGGAAGATTTTTCTATGTCAAACATAAAGACATATTTTTTTCCTTAAGCAGGCAGTTTCTGCTTTTTTTAAGTATCAAGGAGCTATTAAATGAAGTGCTTCAGCTCCCTTTTGTGGAGTATTTTATAGTAACTTACACAGAGCTTGGTAATCTTTTAGATTTGACAGTGGGCCACTATTTTTCTCTGGTGGCATTAACCTATTCTTTAGAACTGCAGAGTTCACCTCTGCTGATGTTTCAAGCCCCTTGCAGGTGATGTCTGCACCTGGAGCTGGTCTCTGAAGTGCTGTGGCACCAGACTGGGTTAGGAGCAAGGACAAATGGGTTTGCCCTAAAGAAGCCTGCAGTTGAGGAAGCCAAAATTTGTGTGGTAGCTTTGCAGCACACAGTGTGGGGGCCCATTTGATATGTGACACCAGACTACCTCTAATTACAGATAAATGCCTGTAGCTGCATATAATGGAAATCTGTGGAGACTCAGCAGCAGCTGTGTCATTCTGACTTCATGGGAGTCCACCTTCACCCAGCTGGCAACACCTGTACAGAAATCAGCAGTTTGTTTCCCCAAATATGTGTTTGTGTGAAAAAGTCACCTTTTCATATATGATAAAATGAACAAATGCTCTAATCCAGGAAAATAATAATTCTTTGTGTCCTCCCTCTTTTACCATTATCTTTTTGTTGATAGTATAACAATAGATTCCAGGGCATCTGACAATTCTAACGTTTACTTTAAATAAGTAAAATGTTGGATTCATTTACTTAATGCATCCCTTTGAAACAGACACTGGTTTTACACCTGTCGAACTTGTTTTGGTTCATTAAGTAACTGCATTAATGAAATAAAATTTCTTAATTTTCCTGGACAGATTTCTCACAATCTAGTAGATAATGAGCTTTTATTTTCTGATGCTCAATTTAATTCCATTACTTGTATTTAATTGGAATCCATATCTTGTTAGGTTCCCATTTCTTCCTACTTGATTGCCTAGTAGTACTTTTTTTTTCCTAATGTTTGTATTTAGGTTTAATTTTTCAAAATATAATTCCTCTTTTATGGGCTATGTCTAGTGCTTATTTCAACAGATATATCTCCTCCCTCTCCCTCTCTCCCCCCTCTTTCTCCTTCTCTCCTTTCCTTCTTTCTTTTTATTTTTTTTTTTTTGCCCTTACTGTTGCTTGCAGCTGCTCCTAATTTGATATTATCCGGAAATTTAATTGAATTCCTGTTTGACTTTTCCCTCAGATCATTAGCAAAACTGGTTATGTAAACAAGCAACTCCAATTTGTTGCCGTACCTTATATCACCTAAGAAATTTCTTCTCCATGGTTCTTTAAGCAGGAAGATTTTAAATGTTTAGCAGAAATGCTAGAATGAATGTAACATTAAATGGCAAAGAGATTCCTGTCTTCCTACAGTGTAATGGCAGATTAGTATTTTTTGTGTGGAAATATTTCAGAATAATAGCCAGGTGCAGTAAATCCTTAGCTTTGAAATAGTTTTCTAATAGTTCATTATCTTCCTTTCTTTGGATTAAGTACAGGAAAGTGTTTTCTGCACCTCCAACAAACTTTGAATCCTGGTAGGACAGGGAATTCTCAGATCCTTAGGGAGTCAACCATGTACATGAGTGAACACACTTCATCAGAGAGCAACCAGAGGCAGAGAGGCTGTTTCTAAATACAGAACTCTGATTTTCTGGGAAAGGACATTCTTGTAACAAACAGATTACTTCACGAGGTAGCATAAAGTTTTAATAGAATAGAAAGGATGGAGTTCAGTACATGATGAACTTGGAACCCTTGGACTTACTAACATCTCTTCCTTGACTCAGCCCAGCTATGAAATTTTACCATGGTGAATGTGCATGTAAAATGTGAGTTCATCCAGGTCCCAAAAGCTGTGTAACTCCTGTCCCATCTCCTGCTATCAATATGAGATGTAATCATTATCCTTAATCAGCAATGTCATCTCTTTTTTTTCTTCAACATCTCCTACTTTGGATATGACACCATAATTCCATGAAAATTCCAGCACTTTCTTCTTTTTCTTGTGATGAAAAGAGTGCAAAATATTTTCATCCACACATAAGTTTTATTTTTGAGAGGAAAAACTATTACGGATTTTACATAATAGCAACAAAAGCCAGGATGAAAGTTCAGTTTATTTTCTATTTTGTTAATTTACTTGAAGCAAATAGGTAATTTTATCCCTCTAGATTTCTATATATAATTCTCTCCAATATATTAGTCACGTGAAATTTCTTTCATATTTCTGTAAGCTAACTGCAAATATTACTTAGCTGTCTAGGACACTTAGTAAATTATTCCTCATCTTCATTTTTATTCATTTTAAGATTATTTTACTATAGTTACAATACTGGCTGTCTTAAAAATATTAAAATATTTCAAGATACCCCTAAGCACTAATCAAGGTAATCCTTGATTAAAGGTAAAGATATATTGTAAGGTACAAACAAATTAGAGTTTTTTCTCTGACTGGAAAATTATGAATTAGTGGACTACTACTGCATATCTTTGTCTATGGTTTCCATTCCTAAGAATGCTTAGCTTGCATATGCTACCCATGCCATCCATCTAAATTCTTTTCTCCCTAAATAAACATCCACAGATGAATAATTGCCTTAAAATGTGGCTGACTTTTCTCCCTTTGCTATTTGCTTTCTTTGCGACTGTCTCTTAAAAATGCAGAAGGTTTCTTTTCTTCACTTTTTAGCCACTCAGTTTAGGACTGCAACACAATCCTCTTGTCTAGCACTGCTTGATTCTGCTACTTCTCTGCTCTGTCTTTTCCTCCCGATTTCTAATCAGACCTAATGTATTTGCTTTCTCTCTTAACTCCTTGTGTATTATTATTTTCATGAGTATGTAGTGAATTATACCTTAATTATGCTGGATGCTTAATTTCTTTGTAGCTTGATTATTACATTTACCTTTTTAATCTTCATTAATAAAGTGTTTCAGGATCTAGTTCCTATAAAATACTTTATCTACTGAAATATCATGAACATTCGTCCATGCTTATCTGTTACTTTTAAAATCTTAATCCATGTCTATCTGCTGTAGGAGCAAAAGTAAATTTAAGTGATGGAAATGCATGCAGCGATAACTAAAACTACAGCTACTATTGCATGCCACATTATTGGTGCAGGCTATTGAAACAGCAGTAGAGTTGCTTCCTATCTCAGATGAACTTTGATATTCACCTGTGGCAAGTACTTACATCTAGCCTGAGAAGACTTCAAAATACTTCCTTTTTCATTAGGTCTTTAAAAACCCTGTAAATACTGTATTATTGTGCTATTTTATTTTATTCTAGTGAAAAAGGTGTGAAAGAAGTGACCCATATTATAATTATGTTTTTGAATTTCTTGGTTTCTTGGGCACTTGCAGTGTTTTTCAATTCCATATGCTCTGCCTTGCATTATTAGTCATTTGAACTTAATACATTGTGATATTAACACTAGAAAATGGCTTTGTTTAATAGAATGAAAAGTTTATTTTTAAAATAAAAAAACTTAATCATCAGAAAATCAGTGATAGAAGCTACTCTGCTTTAGAAATTTTCTTTAAATCCATTTTCTTTAAAGCATGAAGCCTTTTCTATCACTGGTATATAATGGACAAGGGAATATTTGACTATATCTGGTCAACCTCTTTAGATGTTTCCAGTTTTGTAAACAAATTAAGCCAGTACTTAATGCTTCTGTACAGAGAAATAAATTACATTTTGACATTATACTATAGAATAGAATAAAGAATATATTAACTCAAAACTAAATTCAGAATTGAGAACTAAATGGAGTGATCCTCTCAGTCTGAAAGGGCAGGGACACTCAGTGTGACAAGACTTATATTATCACACAGGCTGAATAAATCCTTATTATAATAAAAATGGACTTGTTAGCACAATTTTGTGCTCTACTGTTGTAGTTCATTTTAGTTGCGTTTGTGAATGATACAGTGAAATTTTTGGCTTGAAAATGGTACTTTTCTTCCTATGAATAAAGCAGTCTACTTGTATGACTAGTTATGGAAATGGATGGCCTTGTGATTGTGATTTAAGCGCATTGTAATTTTATCAAGCACAAAATGTAAACTTTTGTTCTGGTACATCTTGTATAATTAATTTTTGGACACTTAATTTCCCCTATAATTCAGTTAATTTCAAAGAGAAATTTCTGGACTTTTGAAAATGTTGCATGCTACTTAAATGTACCCATATTTGTCCTTATGTTCTATAATGTTTCTATCAAAACCCAAGAGCTTAGGAATGGTTGCATGGAACCCAGCAGAGGTGTTGTTCCTCTCTCTGTCCTGTCATGAAGGGTTTCCAGAAGTTATTTTTCATTTTCCAGTCACTCTGATATTGTAGGATCTCTGTGAAGTTGCCTATCTTCCACTCCAATGACTGTCCAGACCCTTAGTTTTCCACTAAAATAGACACACAAAGGAATTTGGATTGCAAACCTTTGTTTCAAGATATAGCACAAAGGGGGAAAGAAAAAAAGACATTTTGTTCAGCATATTACATGTAATCAGCAGTGCACAGGAAATATTGGTTATAAAAATCTACAATGATATCAATGCATAGAGGACTGTTATAGACCAAAATGACTGTGATGCCATTTTCATCAAAATAACCATTCAGAAGGATACAGGCAATAACTATTAAGTTCTAAAACTATTAAGTTGAGAAACAATGCAGATAAAAACCATTTAGATGCTGCTGATAGGAACTTTTCTGTTCCAGGAGCAGGCATTATGAAGACAACCTCACAAACGGGAAAAACGGGGAGGAATAGATGATGCAGCAATTTATTACTTCATTTCCATCGTCATAGTCTACTGCTTTGATTCTCCTCAGAAAGTGCTCATTGTCTACTATCTCCTTCTTTTTCTCTTTTAAAATTGCTGGTAGAGAAAACTTGCCCTGCAAGGGGAATGGAGGGCAAACAGTAGCCAGTAGATCTTTACAGTCCCTTTAGTCATATCTGGGTGACAGACAGTAAGCTGACAGTTGTGTTCAGCTACTGAATACAACTTCATAGGGTTTTTTTGTTACTTTTTGTATTTTTAGTTCCTTTTGCAAAATTTTAAGTCCTTCACTTAAGCAAAGTGCTTTAGAAAGGGTAATTGAAGGTCACCAATGCTGTGAGGTGGGTAAAGTTGCTTATTTTATAGTTGAGAGGAGCTGAGCAATATCCAGAACTGTGGATGGCAAGCAGAACACCTTACAATATTGAGAAATCACTACTGTGTCCAACCTGGAGTTTCTCTGGTTTGCCAACACTTCATCTGTGGAGATGTAGATGCACTTGCATTATACATGAGGAACTGAGAGAAATTATGAGCATTGTAGTTAATATGGCTCCATAGGTGTTCATAATAGCTAAAATAATGTAAAGGAATAAGTAAATCAAAGTAAAAAGGGGGAAGAAAACACAGAAAGCAGGAAGGGTTGTTCTTCTCACCCTCATGTTTTCCCAGTCTGTTACTAGGCACATGCTACTTGTTGTACTCTCCACATACAGAAAAATTAGCATATGTTAGGTTTTTAGAATATAAAAATATATGTTTTCTTGCTGTTTTGTTTTCTTGGGGCTTTCCTGGGGTTTCTGAGGTTTCTGTGAGCTTGGCTTTCACCTAACATAACTTGTCTCTGTCTCTGTGAAGGCTTTCTGTTTTCCCCCAGCCCTGCATCTGAAGAAAAGGTGGAGTTGTCTGTTTTCTCATGTTCAGGCATTTGTTTATTCTTTGCTTATCTTACATTTGTTCTCTGGCCTGCCGTGGTCTTCTCTGCAGGCCAGGCTGTGCTGAACTCCTCACTGTGCTCTCTCCTCAGGCTAGGTTGTGGTGTTCTCTCTTTCTTTTCTTTCTTTTTTCTCTTCTCTCCGTCCTCGGGACGGCACCATCTTTTATACTGAAAATTATGTATGCTTTATTTATAACAATTCTCCAAGATCTAGCCACTCTGTTGTACAGTGTACTTTTGTTCTAGACCAACCCAAATGTGCCACACCAGCACAGAAGATGGAGAACAAGAGGACAAAGAAAAAGTTCAGGGACACACACCCCACTGCCTCCATCTTTGCCCCCTGATCTCACATTCTAAAACCCCAAATTCTACTTTTGCACCCTGTGACATATTAATTATCATTCTGTCTAAATTCTTGTGACTTATAAATCTTCCCAGGACAGTCAGAAGGATGTCCTGGTTCCCACAAGCATACACATATCAAGAAAGTTCTGAAATAGATTTAGACACTACTGTGTTTTAATTTAGACTCTATTGGAAATTACATCAGATGTATGAAGGTGAGGTAGTATCTTACAGTTCACAAAAACCCCAACAACTTATCTTGTAGTTTCACTTCCCACCCTTTTTTTTGTGTTTAGGTAATAGACTATTTTCATTGAATTTAATGTGCAGAGGAGATAAACTGATCCTGTTCACTAATTAATTACTTGCTTTTATCACCTAAGAGTATTTTAACTGCATGATCCAGGGATGGAATATAAAATGGCTAATTAGTTCAGGAAGGCAGTCTGTACTGCTGGTTTAGTAATGAGTAGTTTACTCTCGTTTTGGTTGGCTTTAACTCATGGAATTCCATTGCCATGCAGGTACTACTTGCTCTGCACATGTGGAGTGGGGAGGGAGTGAAAGAATGTCCTTAGAGAAAGGTTTAGTAGGTTTATGTCTTTACTGACAGGCGTGAATCCAGGTGGTAACAACTCCTGGCACAGAGAAATTGCTTCTACTTCCTCCTTAAACTGGCTGTTGAATTTTTTGTAGAAGTCCTATGAACTCTCTCTTACAGTTTCAGCAGACTCAACCCATATTAGAGATCCATAGGAGATGTCCTGTTTGTATTTATAGGCACTGCAGAGCAGTGCTTAAAAAGGAAATTTCCAAATTACATCCTAGTTTTTATTTGTTAGTAGCTGAGGTGAAGAAATTTTATTTCTAGCAGTACTAGGACCTTACATAATCTTATCATTAGTGAGAGTCAATTTTTCTTTTACTAAGGAACTTTTTCTGTAGCACCTCAGTGTAATGTGTGCCCAATTTGTAGAGCTTTCACAATGTAAATAAAGAATATTTTCTTGATTTCTGTGTTAAAGATAAATACTGAATTTATGGAATTATTGTTTTAAGTAGCAAATGCTTTATGAGGGAAAAAAAATAATTCCCAAACAGAGACACCTAATTTCATGCAATTATCTCTGTATTTCTTCAGGATGTTGGCTTTTAGGGAACATTAGGGGGAAAGAAGACAAAGCAAATAGAGCACATTGTTGTTTTTTTAGGGGAAAGAAGGCAAATAGACTGTAGTTGATTTTGGTGGGGTTTTTGTTTGGGGGTTGGTGTGCGGGGGTTTTGTTGTCATTGTGTTTTGTGGGTTTGTTGTTTACTTGTTTGATTTGGTTTGGTTTTTAATGTCCATGTAGAAAGAGTCATGATTTACTATATATACTTAACAATGATGTAATCTTTAATGTTGACTTCTCATAGTTAATTTTGGTCATCTGACCTCTGTATGTATATTTTCATGTTTCCCCTAAATCATGTTGTTTATCTTATAAATGGAGTCAAACTCCATTGTGGTTATTTCTTATGGAAGGCTAAGAAGTAAAGGGTCTTTATAAACCCCTTAACATTATTGTACTAGAACTGCTATCTGTAGAAAATAGAAATTAACTAGAATAATGGAAACCGGAAGAAAATTAATGTCATCGTTTATGATTTTAAAGAAATGGGAGCAATAGTTGCTGATGCCAGTTATTTTCCAGATTCTGGCTATAAATTCCATAGTAAATCATATTGGCCAAAAGCATCTTCTGTTTTTCTCTTATGTCTAGACTGAAAAATAAGAACATCCTTTCAAAGGAGGCTGTCAGACATAATGAGGAACAATGAAGTATTTATTTGAAAAATACAGAAAAATCTTAACCAAACCCTCAGAATAATAGTAAAAAAAAACCCTAAAAGCTGAGGTAGCCATTACTTTCAGTGTAACTGTTTTAAATTTCTTTTAAGCATGCAAATACATATAAAAGTTATCCATAAAATTAAGCAACAAATCACTGAGGATATGAAACAGATGTAAAATGATAGTAGAAATACTAACAAGGTAATCTAACTTCAGGATGTTTTTATGCCTGAGGAATGAAATTATCACATCTAAAGTGTTTTTTAAATACGTGAGAGAAAGAGCATATCATACACATACAGGTGGAAAAAGGCAAACTTACTTGTGTCAGAGGTAAATATATGAAGTGCTCACGAGATTTCATTAACAGAAATGATTCATTGAAAGTAATACAGAGTATTATAGCATCAAAAATAGGAGAGTTTTAGCTAAAAGCAGAAAAATTTATTAATACTGTGAGACTCATAATGGGCAAAAATTTAATTTGTTCTTTGTAGCTTTAATTTACATATATCGTGAACAGAGTGTCACAGTCTTTATGAACTTCCACAAATACCAGTTGATTTTCATGGAGGTTTTAGTCAATTTTCAGTAGGGATGAAAAGCTTTTCTCTAGATGATTCTGAATGAAAAAGAAAACTCATATATTCTATGTACAAAACTGACAAAAATTATGCAAACTCAGTGTAGGCTATATTTATATATATATTTATACTGTGCATATTATTTGCAATCCGCTTTCCCTAATAATCAGACTTAAGCATGAGGAATAAACCTAAGGCAACTCAGTGTATAGATTTTTCTTAACCTGACTCAATATGTCTAAATACTAGGTCAGGCTTTGGGTAGGGAGATGCCTGTGATTTCAATTAACTAGATTTTCTTTGAGATACAACCTTATTACTTTTTCCACTATATATGTGCATCAGTTTGCAAAATCTAAACTAGATTGAGTAACATGATAAAAACCTAAATACTGAAGTATGAGTGGAACCTAAGTCATAAATTCTTGAAGTTCCTTGACAATACTTTTTACACACTTGAGAATAAACAATAACAATTTGATTTTGTTTCGCAGCTCACTTGCTTTAACCAATGTAGCTATATATAATGATACCACATGCTAACATCAAACTATGTAGCACAGTGCACACAGCTATTTTATGCATTTGTGCACATCTTCAGCTGGTGCCTGTGAGTTCAGATTTATTTTTTAGTGGTCCATCTTCTCAAACCGCAAGAATAACTTTATTTGTATCACTCAAACTCTAGAGCTGTTAATGTTCTTAGTGGCAGAAAAGCTGCATGAGTCAAATATGTGAAAATTCTCAAATCAAGTTACAATACTTAGGATCATACCTAGGCTCTGTCTACATATTGAATAACATAGCCCAGTGTCAATATGGATGAGCTTACTAAAGTGGGTGTATGAGCTTCAGCATCCTTAAATATGGCTCAAAACTTTCAGTTTGGGTTAAATGTAGTTCAATCTTTTGTCATTACCACAGGTAATGTTGGAAGCTGTTTGCCACTGGTTCAGACCTTTCTGCATTAGCTGTAGAAACAAATTCCATAGAAACAAAATTCTGTAGCTGGAGAAACAAATTCTGTGCACATCATGAGCAGCATTCTAAGTTAGTTTCTTCCAAGAGCAATGAAGTTTGCATGCACTAAATTAATTCTTCAAAAACCAATGCATTTGTATTAAGTGCTCAAGGGATTCACTTCAGAACTATGCTATAGCTCCAATTCAAAACATCAAAGTTAATGTAGTTTTTCTGGAATATTCACGTAAGCCATTTGTGAGCATATTAGCTATTAAAGCTAAACAAAACCACAGGAAGTTTAGTTTAAAAATATTTTTCCCGTGATGTTCCTAATGGCATAGAATTAATCCTCTTGCTGAACATCTCTCCCTTTAAAAATGTCCTATATTTTATTACATTACAATGGGAGTAATAATATATATTTTATTATGTTGTGTTTTAATAACACTACATAATAAAATATATTGTGAAACACTGGAATTTAATATACATATAGTATATATATAGTATATTATTAGCATGTAGAGAAGCCACAGTAGATCTTTTATCAGTTATTTCTGCGTGTCTCCTAATCTAAAAAAATAAACAAATTTGATATGAAGGGAGGAAGTTGACTTTCTGAGCCAAAATTCCTTTTGAAAATTCTGACATCACTGAGCCAAAATTCCTTTTCTATGCTGGGTAGATTTTTACTTTTGATAGAAACTCTAATGCGCAGAGGGAAGATGGAGCTGTTTCTCAGGTTTCTCTCTGAAACACATCCTGAACACATTTCAGGATGCTTCTTCAAATTTTGTGTCATTTTACATAGGATCTGGTTCTTCATTAATCTGGGGTTTATTTCTGTGACCACAGAGGGCATTTGTGAGGAGCTAACTTTGCCTGACTGCCAGACACCCACACTGATGACTTTTCACTCCCCTTCCTCAACAGGACAGGGAAGTAAAATAAGACTAAAAAACTTGGAGGTCAAGATAAAGAGAAGGAAATCACTTACAATTACCAACATAGCAAAACAACTTGGGTTAACATGAATTTCATGTTTTGCAAATTAAAATAGAATTGGATGGTGAGAAATAAAAGACAAAATCTGAAATACCTTTTTCCCTTCCCATCTTCTGAGGCACTCCTTCACTCCAGAATCCTTTACCTCCTCCCCTGAGGGGTGAGTGAGGTTCTGGTCTGTCCATAACAGTTCCTCTCCTTCAGCCTCACACTCCTCCCCTGCTCCACTGTGGCTCCTCTCCTTGAACTGCAGGAGAATCTCTGCTCAGGCACTTGGAATATCTCCAGCATCTCCTCCCCTCACTTCTTCAGAGGATTATTTCTGACTTTTTTTTTCCCCTTCACTCACTTCTGTTTCCCCACAACTGTAATGAGGTGTTTTTTATCCTTTTGTAAATAAGCCTCTGAGAGGCATGGCTGTCTTGGCTGAAGGGTTCAATCAGTTTAAATGACCTCCAAATACTTTCAAACCTGTAAAAATGTGAACGTTTATTTCTTTTTCCAATTTAGAGACCTGGCTGCAAGGAACTGCTTGGTAGGTGAAAGCAACATTTTGAAAATAAGTGATTTTGGGATGTCCCGGCAAGAGGACGATGGTGTGTACTCATCGTCAGGCCTAAAGCAGATTCCCATCAAGTGGACTGCTCCAGAAGCTCTGAACTATGGTAAGAACATAGGTGGATTTTCTTGCCCAAAAAAAAACCCAACAAAGTACAGTAAAGAGCACCAGAGCCACGATATTCTCGAATATAAATACATACAGTTCCCCCTTTCATTTCAAATCAATGATGTATAAAATAATTTTAATATTTCAGTCTGATTTAGTAAAAACCACAGTTTTTCCACCAAAACACAATAGGGCAGCAACATCAGAATTGCTATTATGCAGCAATAGCAGAGTGCTTTGGTTCTGTTGCTGACTCATTCTTGTAGACAGCCTCATCAGTCATCTAAATTATGATCGTTAGCAAAATGAATGGCAAGTTCTGCATATTTATGGCCCCTCATTGAAAACAGTAGAAAATGTTAATGTACTAGAACATTGTGTTAGATAACTCATTGCATTGGTGAAAAATATGGTCATTGTTTTGTTTTTGGTTTTTCTGACTGAAGTTTTTCTTTGTCTGAATTTTTGTATATCATTAGGTTGTTATATTGGGTATAAAAATTAATTATTTATCACTGGGGAAAGAGGTCCATACTACATGGGTAATAGTTCCTGAATAGTAACAACAGAAGCTGCTGCTCTTAGATTTTTTTTGCTTATGTGAAAATAGAAAAATAAGTTCTTCTAGGTAACGTGGGCTGTGCAGAAGCAGCACATTTAATAAATGATGGCATGTTTTGAATGTACTTCTCTAAACCGCTTCTTTAGTTGAGTACACAGAAAAAAATATTTTTGAATTCTTCATTTGAAGTGCCTTTAAATACTTCTGCCATTTCTTAAAGCCTTTTTTCAGAAATCATGCATTGGAAATCATAAGTGTGTGAATTATGATTGATAGCAGAATGCTTCCTCTCGTTAGCACTATTGCAGCAGTTAATGACATAACACAGTAAAGCAGATATTCCCTTTAAAAGGCTGACAGTAAATTCAGTTGCAGTAATTGATCCTGTATTACCAATTATTCTAAGAGGTGTTAGTGTTGCCAGATTTCACTGGTGAATGCTTTGCTCTCTTGGGTTTTGATCCACTAAAAAAGGTGTTTTGGGGTTTTATTCCTGCTACTTTGGAAATGCACACAGTGTTTTTGATGTATTATGAAAAACTATCCTTATAACCATATGTGGTCCAGTTGGCTACATTTAGCAGGAAACAGGCTCTTGTGACAACACCTTCACTTTGTACTGGTGAGCTTGTGTTTTTCTGCATAAAACAGAAGAGGGGATTGCTGATTAACATGTACTTACTTTGTGTCTCCCAGAGCACCTACATAGTCCAGCAGCTATAACTCATTTTCTGTAATGTTTGGGAAATAAGCCCTCTTAAAACACCTGTTATGTTCAGCAGTCAGTATTCAACTTTCAAAATGCCATGGAAGATTTCTGTGTGTTTTTGAAGGGTAATTTTTCCACCCCCTTGAAAGATATGAGTAGAATTTACTAATTATGTTTTGTTTTTTTCTGTTCTAATAATAAGTTCATAAGAATTACATTGATTTGTGTAGGTAAGATTGAAGGTTTTAAGATACAAAAATGACATAAAACTGCAGTATTTCAAAACTAGTTGGTAACCACTGCCCAGGTCAGTCCTGAATATCAAGGTTGAAAGGTTGGAGAAAAAAGGAATGGAGCAATTTGGCCATTACATGAATGTTAATGTGCTTAAGAAGCTACAAAAAAGTTCTTTTTTAGACTCTGCTGAAGTCACTGTGTACAAATTAAGAGCGGTCACAAAATTATGATAAATCAAGCAAAAACACAAGTTGTGAAGGCTACAGATTAGGGCAAATGGAATGGTTAGAGCATTGTGTCAGAAGCAAAATTAAGATGCCACTGGAGTTTTTGAGAAATGGAAGCTTTGGTTCTTTGTGTGCTGTTCACAGACATTCCATACAATTATTGGCCAAATGTACCCCCTCTCCTCCTCCTTTTCCCCACTTCATACACTGATCCTGGTGTCCCATGGTCTGGAAGATTCCTGTGGTCAGCCAGGGGTCACCCATCCTGGCTGTGTCCCCTCCCAACCTCCCAGGCACCCCCAGCCTCCTCACCAGCATGGCTGGACAAAAAACAGGAATGGCCTTGGCTCTGTGCAATCCCTGCTCAGCAAGAAGAAAAACATCTCTGAATTATCAACCCTGTGTTCAGCACAAATCCAAAGCACAGCCCTGTACCTGCCACTGTGAATAGAATTAATTCTACCCCATCAAAACCAGCATATGTTTAGGATAATTGTGGGGTATTTTTATCCCCCGATCTTTCAGAATTAAAATACATTTAATATGTATGTTTTCTCTCTACAATATTTTGAGTTATTTGTGATGTTAATAGTAAGATAGAGAAAACTTGGGGTTTTTTCTAACAGATCC
>VXBS01009070.1:358419-469730 GCA_013400255.1 Sitta europaea | reverse complement strand
CAAGAGAACTCAACCCCTAACAAGACTCAAAGGCTAGTGTTGGACAGGTAATCTGCAGAAGTGCAGTTCAGCAGTGAGGATAGACAAAAACTCATGGTGGTTGTTTTGTCTATGTTGCCTGCAGTGATGTGGCTGCAGAGAGAGTTTCGTTATTCTTTTAAAGGAATCACGGGTGTGATTCCACCAAGCTTATGCTGTTGGCTGTTGCATTAGGGGAAAACAATGGCCCCAGTAACTGTCTGTTGGTGTTACTGTTATTAGTAGAAGTAATGTACAGTACTGTAGTCACTACAAGTGCTAACAAGGGAAGACATGGTTTCAAAACTATGTGGCTTGTACTCCCCACAATACTTCAATTAGAATTGCAACAATAATGTGCTTTTCCAACTTTGACCTCCTATAATTATTCATTTCTCAAGTTAATTTCCATGAAGACATTAATTTCATGAAAACTAGCAAAACTTATAAAATTTATGAAACTAGGAATATTATGAACTTTGGTCAGGAATAAGGAACTGACAGAAATAATAAAGTGTGTTAAGGGAGAGAAAAAAAGATAAAGCTCACCTTGGACAATAGTATTTTTCTTTTGTATATGTTTTAAAAGTTACTACAGATTTTTTTGGGGAAATATCTAAAAAGAATTACCATGACTTCCTTTATTGCTATCTTGCCATTCAGAAGAACATAGCTCATTCTGTGTTTGCCCTCTGCTTGCCTGCTTTTATGGTATAACCAGTTGTTTTCAACTACAGATTCTGCTGCAGGAACAGAATTTGGGGATAAAATATAAATTCAATGTTCCGATCTCTCGCACTGGCAGTGGAGACAATGAGGTTGGCTTTGCTTGGAATCATCTGCCTTGGTCAGAATGTTCTGCCACTTGTGCAGGAGGTAAGACAACAGACAGTCAAGCTACAGGGTAAACTGAATTGCAAGATGCGCTTCACTGTATAATTATTTACATGACTAATTGAAAATGTTTCTTTCAGGTATGCCTCATATCTTAATGAACATTTATTTTAATCACAGCAGATTTTGTTGTTTTCAAGTACCTTTAATATGTTCAGATCTTTTTGTTGAATACAGTGTATTTTGGCGCAGTGTCTCTCTCTGCTGATACTTCTGAGACTCTCTTGAAGCTGGTATGTTTGTTTTTCCCAGAAGCTTCGTTGCTAAAGGACATCAGAAGTTTTAAGTAAGGAGATTAAAAGTGAGAAAGCAAAATAGGCATCTGTAAATAAAGAGATGTGTCTTCATGTGTTTGTAGGTGTGCTCCACACAATCCTAGTCAGCCCTCCAGTCCTCCAGCCACCAAAGTTTAGGATGCACACTGGCAGCTCCTCTGTAGAAGATGATAACAATTGGATTTTACTTGCCAGCCCGTAGCAGTATCTGAGAATTGTTGCCCTTGGGCAGCAGTGGGGGATTTGTAGGTTGTCCCATGCGGTTCATCATGGGTGGCTTTTGCCGACAACTTACTATATTCCTAATCCTCCCTCTAGTGGCCACCAATGCAATTCTTTACCTCTGGCTGGGAGAGCAGGACAGTTGGCTTCCTTCAAAGCCAACACCATTGCTGCTGCAAGAACTGGTGAGTAGAAGTTCTTCTCTCTGGAGACTGAATGAATCATCTCCCCCTCATACCTCTGTTCCAGAAGATATGGGGGTGTGCTTGAAACGCGTCTCAGAATTTCAGTTTATACTGAAATTATAGCACTGTGGACAGCCCTTAAAAAGAAGAAGACATCATATTTTTTTTTTTTAAAGAACCTTTGGACCAAATACATGTTGCTTTCTTATTTTTTCTGTCTATGGGAGGTATTCATCATGACTCACCTTTCTGCTGGAAGCTGCTGTGGCTGTTACTAGTTGTACACTGTTTAAATACAGCCTAGCCATACATAATACACAAAGAATAGCATAAATTCTATTTTGTGCCACTAGAGAAAGTCTCAAAACCAATTAGAGGAGGATGTCAACTTTCTCCAATATTTTTATTATTCAGTTGTTGGATTCCTGGGTGACAGATTGATTTTTAAATATGATTCTATTAATGGTAAGTGTGGCAGCAAAAAAAACCCAAAACATTATAAAGGAGAAGTAAAAGAAGAAAAGTGCCTAGCTCATAGAGAAAGTAAGTTCCAATTATCAATACCTTAAAGGTATTGTCAGATCCTATTTTTTGTGAAGGTAATGAGCTAATGATCTTTCTGAAGTCCTGGGAAAACTCCTATTTAGGTAAAGACAAGATTTTAGCCATGGATATTCTGTCATGAGGGTCATTGTCACTTCACACATTTGACAAAATACAGTGGAAAAAAAATTGTCTCTGAAGGAGTAGGTACTTGTTGAGATTAAAAAATTTGGATGTAATTAATTAGATTTGAAGGGAAGATTTGTAAATCCCTAAAAGTGGCATATATTTATTAATTTAAACTCAGAGGAGGTGTAGGAGAGATTTTCTTATGGTGGCTGAACCAGGCATCTTCTCTCCTCTCTTTCAGCTTAATGAAAAGATATATTGTGGCCACTTATTTTCACTAAGCACTGTACTCATAAGCCTATATTTAATTGTAGCTATAATTCATATTAAAACATATATATGCTTTCTCCATGAGAGAACCTGTTACTTCCCTGAATTTATGAAACACCTTTCCCCGTATGCCAAAAGAAGATAAAATTCTAAAGAGGAACTGAGTCAGGAAAAAAGAAAAGGGAGACAAAAGTTGAATAGATAGAGACTTTACCTGGATAATTTAGCTAATATAAATATTCTGTTAAATAGAAACTAATTGACCGGGGACCATTTTAACAGGCTACCTTATGTCCACTCAACACTGCTTAAGTCTAGTTCTTTCACAATCATTTTATCTGTATCTGCATTGCTTAATGACTTAGTGACCCAAGCACTTCTTTATTGCTAAGTGACTCTTAAAACATGGGTATTACTTGATGTAATAACCAAAGTGACCTTGAGCATATGTGTTGAATGCCATGAAGCAGAACATAGAGACATTGTAGCAGTGCAAAGTTTAAATAGTTTTGGAGTATTGTATACTGCAGAAGTGTCTGGTTTTTTGTGCTGTTTCTTCTTCATAGTATTTTGAGAGCAATCCACCACATTCAGCTCTTCCTAGACCTGCTAGTATGCCTTATCTTGGAGAAGGTTGACTAGAGCAGTCAGGAGTCAAGGAACAAGCTAAGAACAAGCTGTGAGAAACCTACAGTCTTTGACTGAATAGTAACATGCTGTCTTTTCCACTGGACTTCTCTGTTATGTTCATCTCTGCTGTGATGAGGAGTCACATCAGAACAATAAAAATGCTTTAACTTTTCAAACAGGACCTCTCTTCTAGGGCCTGTCTTGACTTTGAAGAGTAGGAAGAGCAGAGTAAGTGGAACTGTAGGAAGGAGAAGAAAGGATTCCTGTTTATGACAGTGCAGTACAATGCCAGAGCTCTGGATTCCATTCCTGCCTCCTCTGTGTCTTTCTTATGGTATTGAACAACTCAAAGTATATATTGCACTCTTACTTGCTTATTATGAGGTCATTGTTATATGTGTAGCCCTCTGGAATTTCTGAGCTCTGAAGCATTCAGGGAATTTCATCGTCTAATGTGAAAACTC
This sequence comes from Sitta europaea, assembly GCA_013400255.1. Lineage (NCBI taxonomy): Eukaryota > Metazoa > Chordata > Aves > Passeriformes > Sittidae > Sitta > Sitta europaea. The sequence goes on along the minus strand of VXBS01009070.1, from coordinate 466,100 downwards.
ATCCAGGCAACTGAAATCAATGGGCTCTTCACAGCAGACGTTTTACCTCCTGTCTCTCTGTATTCTCAATAGAATGATCTAGGAGGTAAGCTAGAGTTCATGAAATAAACAGTTACATGTTTAGATTGCCTCTAAAAGGTGGAAGAAAGTCTTACATGAGAGGCAGCCTTGGCTGTAAGTGACCATGAGGCTGTGGAGTTCTGTATTGAAGTAAGAGGTAGTAGGATAGCAAGAAAGATTATGACCATGGACCTTAGGAGAGCTAACTTTAACCTCATTAGGGATCTTTTTGGAAGAATCCCGTGGGAACAGACCCTGCAGGGAAGAGGGATCTGGAAGGGTGGATTCAAGGATCACTTACTCCAGGCTCAGAAACAATGCATCACAGTGAGAAAGAAATTGGACCGATGGGGCAAGAGACCTCTGTGGGTGGATGAATGAAGGCTACTGTCATTACTCAAGTATAAGCGGGAAATACTCAGGCAATGGAAGCAGGGTCAGGCCACTGGCAGTGAATGTAGAGAGGTGGTCAGGGTAAATGCAAATGAGACTATAAAGGCTAGTGCACAGCTTTTACTGTGATGCAGATAGGAACACACACAACAGGTGTTCAGGCAGAAAAGAAGAAAAGAACTCTCTTGTTTATTGTTGACCTCATATATATAAGTTTCTGGACAGTGATCAGAGATTGGACAGAGAAGTTACCACCTCTCCATCTCCAGTGGTCACTTGAGAAGTCTATCAGTATATCTTTTCACAGAAGAATGTAAACATGATTCTTGTTTATCTTACAATTCATGAGAACTGACTCCATTATACTAAAACATTATACTAAAACAAATCAGAAGTCTTATTTTCAAAGACAACACCCAGCTAGACTTCAACTTGGCTAAGGATGTCAAGCACAATAAAAATGGTCTTTGCAAATACATCATTAACGAAAAAAAAAAAAAGATAAAATGGGCTCATTATTAAATGGAGAAAGGACCTTAGTAAGAGAGGAAGATGAGAGGGAAAAATTACTGAGTGCCTTTGCATCAGTCTTCACTGACAAGACCAGGCTTCAGGGATCCCTGACTGAGGAGACCAGGGTGAAAGAATGTTGGAAAGAAGATATTTCCTTAGAAAAGGAGGATTCAGTGTGGAACAATTGGACAGACATACTCCAGTCCATGGGCCCTGATGGGATGGATCCACTCGTGATGAGACAGCTGGTGCACACCATAGTGAGCCTGACCATGATTACCTTTGAAAGGTCATAAAGATCAGGAGAGGTGCTGAGGGCTGGAAGAAAGAAAACGTCACCCCAGCTCTCAAAATGAGTGAGATAGGACCCAGGGAACTACAGGTCAGAAATCCTGGAAAGGTGATGGAGCACTTCATTTTGGAGGCCATCTCTGTTCATATGGAAGACAAGAATGTGATCAGGAATAGTCAGCATGGATTCATTAAAGGTAATCAGGTGTTTGATTGCCTTCTATAATGAAAGAGCTAACTGGATGAATGAGGGGACACTGGTAGGTATTGTCTTTCTCAACTTCAGCAAGACTTTCAATACCCTTTCAGAACATTCTCATAGGAAAGCTCAGGAGGTGTGGACTGAATGAACACCTGATGAGGTGGATAGCAGATCCCAGAGGGCGATAATCAGTGGCAGAGGGTAGAGGCCTGACACTGATGGTGTCACCCAAAGTTCAATACTGGGCCCAGTTTTCTTTAACTTATTTATCAATGACTTGCAGGGCAGATGTCTCCTCAGGAAGTTCATTGAGGATACAGAGCTGAGAGCAGTGGCCAATACCCTGGCAGTGCTGCGCAGACCTTTAGAAGAATGTCGACAGAATGGAAAGGCAAATGCAGGGTCTGCTCCTGGGGAGGAACAACCCCAGGCACCAGCACAGCCTTGGGCTGACCTGCTGGGGGCAGCTCTCTGGAGAGAGACCTGAGGGTCCTGGAGGACAACAAGCTGTCCATGAGGCAGCAGCGTGTCCTGGTGGCCAAGGCCACTCGGATCCTGGGGAACTTTAGGAGGAGCATTTCCAGCAGGTGGAGGGAGGTGATCCTTCCCCTCTACTCAGTCCTGGTGAGATCTCACCTGGAGGGCTGTGTTCTGGGCTCCTCAGGGCAAGAGACATGGAGCTCCTGGAGGATGCTGCCAAAAGGATGGACCCAGGCTTTTCTCAGTGGTGCAAATCAATGGAACAAGAGGCAATGCATCAAGAGGCATAAACTGATGCCCAGGAAGGTCCACCTGGACTTGAGGGAGAACTTTACTGTGCAGGTGATCACTGGAAAAGGTTGCCCAGAAGAGGTTGTAGATTCTCCCTCACTGCAGATACTCAAGAGCTGCCTGGGCACAATCCTGTGCCATGCGTTACAGGATGCCTCTGCTTGGTCAGGGAGCTTGGGTCAGATGACCCACTGTGGGTCCAACCTGACCCATTCTATGAGAGATTGTAAACTGTGTATTTTGTAGTGTCACTTGTGTTAAAGGAGAAAAGTACACATAGTTTTTTGACCATTGACCTTGATGCTCACTGTACAGGGAATCAAGAAGAAACTAAATCTCCAAAGTCTGAGATCTCTTTTGATATTTTCGATTTCTTTTTCCTAAAAAGAGGTTTTTCAGATTTACCATATAGTTTAAAAGGCATGTCTTGATGACAGACAGCTCTAATTTATCTATGCTCATATGTAGGATGAGAATATAATTTCATTGATTTTTAATATCAGTATTTTTCTTAGGCTTGGGGATCCAGAATTGCAGTGTTCTTTTTGTGCACTAGAACCTGTATTTTCTCTTTTGAAAAAATTTCCTTTACAATACAAATTTATAGAATCTAAGCTAGTTCTTTTTTTCTGTGAATTTTATGTAAAGCTGATCTATATGTATTCTTCATATTAAGTCCCTTTTTTTTCGTGAAAGTACACTAATAACTCTTCTATTCTGAGGCAAGGGTTTTCAGAAGAAAAGTTTGTTATTATCTCATATAGGTAGGTCTTTATACCCAGTGGCAAACTTGGACAAGACTATATGAAATCAATGCCATAGAATACTGGAATGTACAATGCAAAGCCATCTATAGAGAGAGGTGTGGGAAAGGAGAAAACACAGAAATCAGAAAAGAATTAATGGCAATAACAGAAGATTTTCTTTAAGGAACTGATTATTTAATTAGAAATATAGAGAAAATGAAAAAATTAGATATGTAGAAACAGGAACTGAAACAGTACAATGAATTCTGGAAAGTTAAAGGAAAGGGCAGTTATATCACTTGTAGACCACAGAATTATAGTTTATTAACTGTTGGGCATGTCTTTCCTTATATCTTGTAAATTTCCAAGAGCAAGTGTATTACTCTGTTCAGATCCACAAGTATTAAGGCAGTGAACTTCTGGTGGTATTGTTTAAAAAATATAGCAAAGGAAATGTGTCCTTCTTCATGTTTTTTTGTATTTTATGCATTTAAAATAACTCAAACAACTGCCAACTCCCTTTTTAATTTCTTTCATGCTTGATTATGGCAACAAATGACAGCATTTATTATCTGGAATTTGCCAGTCATCCTAAGAATTAGTTAGGATTTCATTCATTCTCCTAGCCTTCATCTCCAGATGGGGGTTTTATAAAATAGTCAGCATACTATTTCTGTAATAAGTAAATTGATTGCTGTTCAGTTTTGTTTGCTGCTCATGACCCATCTAGAGTGATGTCTACTATGTTTTTCTTTCATGTCCTCAGATGAATTATGGAACTGTCTTTAGACAAATAAAACATACTTTTCCTCGTCAAAGAAAATATAAGTTTGGCTCTGAGATGAATATCTTGTGATCTGATGAGTGAGCTCAGAAAGTATGTCTGGGTTAACCAGCATGCACTAGTTTTAGTGATGCAAGATTCTCTATGTATTGGTACTGGCATCTTTATAATTAACTGTTGCAATCACAAGCCACAATTTTTGGGATTGGTTTTAAAAATAGATACAGCATTTACATGTCTGGAATTTTAATTCAAGAATAAAATGTGCTCCATGTAATTTAAAATTTGGCTGCTGAAAGTCATGCAAACTATTTGTGAATTGAAATCTGCAAAGCATTTCAGTTCTCTGGAGATTATGGTCACTAAACCACTGGAGTTTTGTTTTCTATTAGGATTGCATTGACCAGTCATGAAGACATTTTACACCTTTTATTATAAACTTAAAATCTGTAGATTGAAAGCAGAATGTTTCTGTCTAACCACTTGTAATTATTCCCCACAGAGTTTAAATGAACATGTTTATCTGTGCTTTTTAGGTTACTTTTAAAAGAGACCATATATCAGGGAAGAGTTCATAATTTTAAAATAATTTTTCAATACAGGGCATAACCAAGTTGTAGCTATAGTCTGGATAAAAACAGCACTTTTAGCTATTTCCATTTTGTTTACTTGTCTTAAAAGTTATTATCTGATTTTTTTTCTCTGACATTTTTCATAAATAACATTATAATTAGACAGTAATTATGTAAAGTTTATATGATGTGTGACAAGATTCTACAGAACTTTTAAAAAATGATTAAGGTATCTCCTGGCATCAGGTAAAAGTTCTTCACTGTAAGAGAATAGGGTGACTACTCTCTAACAGGTGATATGATACCTGAACAACATTCAGTAAATAACACATTGGAAAATTTTTTTAAAGCTGAGCACAGTGATACTTTATGATCATAGAATTTTAGAATATTTTCTTATTACAAAATTCCTCAAAAATGAATTTGTTAAGAGTGCCAATTTTTAGCCAAATTCTAGAAGGAAATGTGCCTGCTGCCGGTAGGAAATTCAGTAAAAATATAACATTAATATGAATGCTATCTGTTATGTACATTTGTGAGAATGGTATATATTATTAGAATGTATTATTAGAACGCTAAAGTATGTATAAATTGTATTTAACCAAATATATTTGAGGAAACTATCATTATGAAGGCCACTTTCAGCCTATTCAACCAAGAGAATTAAGGTATTTTGTGTTAGAAAGGATAAATGATTAGTCAGAACTGAACATGAATTCTATATCAGCTGGCAGTGCCATGTTACTAGCATTGCTGTTTGTCTAGAGCTGTTAAATACTATTTCTTATTTTGGTGAAATGTGGGCAGAAAATTGCTAGAAATATTCCTACTTAGGTTGTCAGGTCTGATTTGAATTATTGTCATTGGTGGTTTTTGCATTGATTATAGAATTCAAAGTGAATCTTGTCACAGCTTCTCATATATTTAGATACTTCACTTATTTTTCAAGAGCCAAAGGAGGATATTATTTCCTCCTACGGGGGAAGGCTGAGATAATCTGGTTTGTTCAGCCTGGAAAAGAGACAGCTTAGGAGTGACCTACTTGCAGGCATCCAGTATCTAAAGGGAGCCTACAAAAAAGAAGAGGGACTTTTTTCAAGAGCATGTAGTGACAGGACAAGGGGGAACAGCTTCAAATTGAAAAGCAGGTTTAGATTAGATATTAGAGAAGAATTCTTTACAGTGAGGGTAGTGAAGCACAGGAACAAGTAGCCCAGAGAAGCTGTGGATGCCCCAGTCTGGGTAGTGTTCAAGGCCAGGCTGGATGGGTCTTTGAGCAGCCTGGACTCGTGGAAGGGGCCCTGCCCACAGCCAAGGTTTTGGAACTCTGTGATCTTTAAGGTCCTTTCCAACCAAATCATTCTATGATTCCATGCGTGTCTTAAAATGAAGAGATGCCTATAAGGTAAAGTTGACAGATATTTGAAGCCAGGAGATTTTAAACCCCATTTAATTGTATGCATCTCACATTTTGGGATAAGTTAAATAATTGCTTCTCTTTTGAAGACAGGTACAGGACTTTTTGAAGTTTTTATAATACAAATAATGTCATAATTTCAGTTGTATAACTACACATGTTTAATAAAAACTTCATGTGAATTGCAAACACATTTTTTGTAATGGTAACAAACATCTTACAGCATGAGTTTAAGAGAGGAGGAAGGCAGTGTGTGTTACTCTTAGCAAAAATACACTGTCATCATATCAGTGGTTCTTTACTGCTGTTAAAAAAAACAAACAAAAAACCCCAGAAAATATGCTTAATAAACTACCTTATAATCACAGTGATATACCAAGTTTTCGGAATAATGATCAGTTCTAAATTATCCTGTTGATGGTTAACAATGAAAGAGGAACTGGAAGTGCCAGGCAAAATGAGTACTCATAGGGGCAAATTGCCTCTTTCAGAATGAATTATAATTCTATTATTTTATTGAAAAAGAATTGTAGGATAATGTATGAAAGTGCAACACTCTTTCCCAGTATTGCTGGTTTGTTTTAAACCACAGCAAATAAACAATAATTCTGCACTGAAGTGTGACCAGGTTCTATTTGGTGATGCTTTCTTTGGAAATCTAAGTGTCTTTACTAGGATAGGATGGCAGACAGAAGATGAATTTTGTGAAATATATAAATAAAAGGAAACATCTAGTAAATCTATAAATATATTCCCTTTGTTTTAGAAAATGACAGAATCTTAAATTCCTCTCTGAGTGGGATAGCCTAAAATTGAAGGAAAATTTTAAAATTATTGTTGCAAGGAGGCATTCAGTCAATTTAAATTCTCACTGCTGTAGACTTTGGCCAAATAAAGTGGGATGGTATAATTAATAATCAATAGTCGAAATACAACTATTTTCAAAAAGTAGAAGAACAAGAATGATTAATTAATGGTCTTTCATTTCATCCCAAGGTGTCCAGAAACAAGAGGTGGTGTGTAAAAGGCTGGATGACAGCTCCATTGTACAAAACAATTACTGTGACCCTGACAGTAAGCCTCCAGAAAACCAAAGAGCCTGCAACACTGAGCCTTGCCCATCTGAGTAAGTCATTAATCACTTTAGATGGACATCTGTTTTGCACAGAAAGAAGAATCTATAATAAATCCTGTTAACCAAATGTATATAAAATTTTCATCTAGTCTTTTTGTCCTGTCTTATGAGAAAGGGTATTTGGGTTTGGTTTCTAGTTTCTTGTTCCTCTAAAATCAGCTCTGAAAAATGCATCAAGGAGCTCTGATTTGACTGAGGAACAATAGTGATGTTTGAACTACACCAAACACTGTAAGTGATAAGATACTAGCAAAACAGTTCCTTAGGATCTGAGTGCCATAGGCAGTGAGTAGTGCAATAGAACTGGGGACCATTCTTAAGGCAACAATAATAAAAGAATGTTGAGGTGAGACTTAACTTTACCCTGGTTATTACTATTGCAACTGAAACGTTTGCCATATTTTAAAGTTTGTTATATTAACATTTGTGTTGAAGTGTTCACATGAGAAGTGTCAAATACAGAAACTTCTAAGCAGTCCTAATAATTTCCTGCTAATAGTTTTGTCAAACTTTTTCTCCAGCATATTCAGTGTTGTACAGTAATGCTGTATGCCTTTAGGATTAGGTGCTTAGATTCTGTTAAGAAGTATTTTTAAAGAAGCTATATATTATTAATTAAAAACCCAGCAGCTCATTTGATCAAAAATGAAGTTAGGCAAGGACAATTAGCATAGTTTAATCTTACTACAAAATCTGTTTAGAAACAGTTGTGATATTTTGTACTAGAAAATAATATCAGCATGTGAACAATAGCTTTTCTTATGCTTTGAGAAAAATAAAACTTATGGAAAAGATGGAACATATACAACAGTTTATTGATTCCCAAGCTCTAGTTAGTTTGGCTCTGATGATAATCTGTAGCTGTATTCCAACTGGTTATGAAAATCTTTAATGCTGATTAAATGCAGATACTGCAGAATACTGTGGTCACCTATAAATGTCTCTTAGAAACTGATAAATTGTAGCATGAAGGACACTGTGAGGAATAAAACAAGATTATTGTGCATTAAAATCCAAGCAGGTCAATGGACTTCCAACTGAAGTCAGTCTCTTCCTGGAGTATTAGCTGCTTCCCAGGTGTGGTGCCTGCTTGCAGGATGGCAGAGGAGTGTCTCTTACACTTCATTCTGCTGTGTCATGTAACACACCCATCTGGCATATGCCAGGTTAAGCCTTTGCACTGCTGCTACCTGTGAGTGTGAATGAACTGTGCCACAGGCAGGTCTAAATTACAGTCTATGCGTAAATATATGGTTCTCCTGGAAGGGTATGCTTTTATCCTCTGTTTGGATAACACTGTTTGGCATGGCTCTAAGTGCACCAACCATATGTATCTGAGACCTGGGAGCAGAACTTGGAAAGCAGTCGTGTTTGATCAGTTCCTTTTTACCAAACACATTCCAATCCTTTCCTTTATGTGGCTTAGCTATTAGAAAATTAGCATTTTGAAAAGCAATGTTAACAAAGTTATTCCAAACTAGTTTAATATTGAGGGTCTTTTTGTTGTTTGGTTTGCTTTGGTTTTTTGTTTTGTTTTGGTTTTTTTTTCCCCTGACACTACTTAATGCCCCTCCCCACAAACCAACAAAACCCAGCCCACAAAGTGGGAAGCTTTTGGATTCCCCATCCAGTACATCATGGACATTGATTAACATGGTGGAAGTCAAGATGTCAATATTCAGAAAGTGGGTAGACTGTATTAATGAGCATCTGCTTCAACATGTCAGAGCAGTTCAACCCATGTCTGCCTCCATTCTGATGTTTCCCACAGAGTGAATACCAAATGCCAAACGAAAAAAAGGTTCTCAATTCCTGATTCTGTAAGTAGTCTAGTAGAAGGCTGTTCAAATAACAGATAGTTATCCAAAGAAGTTTGACTGTTTTGACAGAAAGTTTTATCATGCAGTCAGACAGTGTTTACATGGACGGGCCAAATATTCCCCTCTTTAATTAGCACAATTCTACTCTTCTTGTGGTATATACCAAAAGCAATGAAAATTATACTCTTTCTGATTGAATGCCAGTTGCATTATACTTGATATATATATACTTGATGTCTTTGAACAGCAGAAGACTGTTTTCAATACTTTTTTTTTATTACAATAAGTAATTCTTACATTTCAGATTTCAAGAAAATGCTCTTATAGTTCTGTGACTTTTAAATATTGCTGTCTTGTCAGGCAGTATAAATATTAAGGGTACCTGAGAGCAAAATCAGTTGAGAAAATCATAGTAACAATTAAAAATCAACACTGCAGCCTCATGAAAGCTCTGAAGAGTTTCAGATTTTCCCTGTCATGGTAAAAGAATAAGTTGGTTTTCTTTATGAAGAATCACAAATTAATTTCTTTTTGCTGGGAAAGTAATGACAGAATATGGCATAATTGTTTCCATCTCTGCATCCATCTAGTTTCTTGTTAGGATATATTAACATAATGTAATACAAAAGAGGATAGCAGCACATTTTTTTTGACAGCAGCTACTGGAAATGACAGATCTTTTGAGGCAGCTCCAGTCATACCTCCAGGAACATCCCCAATGACTGACATTCCTGGCATTTTTGGCATGCTTGCAACATGTGGTAGCATACTAGACTTTAATTTCATCCTTTGCAAGGATATCTCAGGCAAGTGTCTATTCAACATTAAATACTAAAGACAAAATTGCTTGTCAATATGAGATGATTCTATTTAATTGAGCTGCATTAGCCATTCATAAGAAGAAATATATGACATTACAGCTGGATTAATAACTGCTTTAATCTCTGCCACAGCACAAAGCAATCTAATATTATTTACAATTCTTGGTTTCCACTATGTATGCAGAAACACTAAGAAGTTCCCTCTACCGGCTATCATACAATCCTTTAAATTTTAGAAGATTTTGTTGAGATGATTGTTTTTATGAGATAAATTCATGTCTCATTAGTGTTTGCTTCCTTTTAAAAAATGAGAATATATTACATTTCAGTATTGCCTTTTATTAAAAAGTTACAAATGTTTTGTAACCAGATGAGAATTAACTCTCAGAAAGCCCAGTTTTGAGATCAAATTATTTTATTGTAATGATACTAAAGAGGCAAACATCTTGGCTTTTGACTTATGATTTAACTTACAGCAATGGTTCCCAAACATTTCCAGTTGCAAACCACTTTCACAGAAATTATTTCAGGCAAGTCCAGTACAAATCTACATAAATAGCTTCAGTTTTGCAAGGCTAAAACACTCCTTTCTAACTATTATAGGCTAGAATGGAAATTGCTGATCTAGAAAAATATGAAGTAGTGTTATTATTGGAAGATATGGTTGCAGTGAGGCATAAATTAAAATGTTTAGTTAAAAAAGACTCATAAACATCTACTTTATTTCACCATGAATGTTTGTATTGTTAAAAATTACTTAGGTTTAGTGATTTAAACTATTTGCATTCTTGGTTTGTGCAATTATCAACTCTGTTTCTGAAATGTATTAAACTGAGTCTCCTGATGTTTTCTATCCAGATGGTTTATAGGAGATTGGTCAGAGTGCAGTAAGACCTGTGATGGAGGGATGCGTTCACGAACAGTCCTCTGCATCAGGAAGATTGGGCCTTCTGAGGAGGAGACGCTGGATGCTGCCAGCTGTTTGACACACCGGCCTATTGAAAAAGAGCCCTGCAACAATCAGTCCTGCCCCCCACAGTGGGTTGCTCTGGACTGGTCAGAGGTAAGGAAATTTTGCTATGTTAGCTCATTGGTAATAGTGGAGGCAGGACTTCTGACCACTGAATATTAGTACATTTTCTGTCAGGAGTAAAGGATTAATAAGAAAATTTCCCAGGGGAGGTTTCACCTGTGCCTCATTGTTTTGTTTCCTGCCTCTTATAAAATGCCCATGATGTACAGTGTGCCACTATACACTAAATTAGCTCCTTCTCTCCCACATACTAAAGGTATGGTTACCTAAAGTAATTTTTACACTCTGTTATCATGTCCAGGCTTTTATGCAGCAAGATCATGTAATGATGTTGAGCAAAGTCATTCTAATTTAAAGACTCAAACACTGCTAAACTTCTGGTTGTGATAATTCATTGGGATTGTGGAAAAGTTCCAGGCTTCTTCCTGGTATGGATTTTATTTGTGTGGCTTGGAAGACTGTCTTGACTGATGATACCATTTTAATATAATGAAAAGGATTACTTTTTTCTTTCTGGTTATGGTTTCTAGAAATATAATATAATATAATACATTAAAATCCCTATAGTACTATAAATGTAAACATTTTTGTATGTGTGTTTTTATGAATTTCTGACAGAAGCATGAAAACAAAAGTGAACTTAAAAAATGAAAAGTTGAAAAGTCCTCCCATTGAAACCAATTGAAACTTTGCTAATTTTCTCTGGTATGCAAGTAATTTTCTTTTCATACTACAAACAATGCATAATACAAATAAAACAATTATAGAACTGTTTTATCTGCTTATGCACTTGTTGACAATATAATTACACATTTTTTTAAATTTTCAGTGTTTATTAACAAAAAATTTTGTATCTTTTTGGTCTGAGCAACAAAAATATTTTGTAAACATACTGGTTAGATAAAGTCCTTAGAAGAATGTAAACATGGTTTTATCAATTAGAAATGAAAACTAAGGATGTCTTTCCCACTGGAACGTAGTCATTCTTAGATAATGCCATAAGGTTTTTCACATTTTGCAATAGTTGGGCTTTGAGAGAATCAATCTACCCACTCTAAATTACCCCTTTTATATTTTTCAGGACAATTATAAAAAAATATTCTAAAGATTTCTTGGGAAGAGCCTAACCAGACAAGCATATAATTTGCCTTCATGACTTCCACAGAGGGAGTGAGAAATTCTAGAAGCATTTAGTAATGGAAGATAATTTTTCCTCATTTGGTTTATCTGGATTTTTTTTCATTTTCTTTGGAAACATACAATCTTTTTGTTAAATTTTACTAATTTTTATTTATTTTTAATGATTGAATGTTATTAAAGGCAACCTATTTCCTTATTTGATTTCCGTTTCTGGGGTCCAGTGTAGTCCATCTTAGTAGAATTTTTGCTATAACTCCAGAAAAGAGAGTATCAGGAGCATTGTTTTCTTCTGGTACCAGTAGCTGGAAGAAGGTCTTTCTCAGGTGGCATCTTACACATGGATAAAATATTGTGTCTTCAAGCAGTGCTAGAAGGAAGATGCTCCTAAACGCAAAGTTTGGTCCTCAGAGTCTTGCTTGTTTGTGAACATACTCTGAAGATTATGAAACCACATTGGGTTTTGACATTTTGACAAAGTCTTTTCAACATTGTCACTTATATGTTTGTTTTGACAGACTGTTGTGATTTTTAAACACTCAGCTGGAAAGGGGCACATACTTCTTCCTACTTAAAAAGTCATGTGTTTTGCATGAAATACATGTAGGAGAAAGTACTCTTAGCACTCCTTGGAATTTGGGCTCCAACTGATCAGTCATGATCACATCGAAGACCTCACATATTACCTGTTGTTGGGTTTTGGTCTCTATTTATCATTAGTATTATTTGTGTAGTTCTACTAGAGGTCTTCTCTTACTTCCCTCCTTCATCTAGTTTTCTAGTAGGCAGTGTGCACAAGATTTGGTGTTGGAAGTTCCTTCAGTATAAGGATGTCTGAAACTGTTTATTCCATATCAAAATTTTGAACTACTGTAGATAAAGATGCTGTATTTCAGTAGAGAAAGATTGAATAGGATAGAAAAGAAAAGTTAACATTTTAAGGAAAGTGATTAGATATCCATTTTGCATTCTGGATTATAAACTCCAAATGCAAGAGTCATCTTTTTGCAGCCCAGTTTAAGATCCTAGATCCCAGTGGAGATAACATTTGGAATAAACCTGTTCATTCTGTATGGACTAGTTTGGGTGCCTCCCTCTGGAGATTTTCTTGTTTTGAGGTATTTGTAGATATGGATATAAGGTTTTACATATTGATAGAGTATATCCTTACATAATACTGTGGAACTGCTTTAAAATTTCTGTAAGTTACTCAAAGATGCTTCAGGATTAGGCATGAAACAGTTAAGTTTTCATCACTCAAATAATTTTTTTGAAAAGTAATCTTAGGGGTATTGCTTTTTTCCCCAGTGATATAGTGAGTTGTTTTGGACTTGTGGAAAGCCTTTGGTGTGTGATCCCTTGAATATTTCTCCAGTTCCACATAATGTTGTTTCCCAGATAATGTTTTGTCTCTACATATTCAAGGCAGTTTCAGCCTTGAACAGGTTGGCATAATCTGCATGTAAGGTTTATGCTGTCAGGAACTGAATCTGATCCAAATAAAGGTTAACATGCCAATAAAGGATTCTAAAACTGTGCTTACAGTATCTCATGTTAAAAAGAAATTTTTGGGGAGATTTGGGAAAGGTCTTGAGCTTTCATTTTGTTAGCCCTTGTCTCTTCCTCATTCTGCAGTTGAACTACTGTGTATGACAGTTAATGGTCAGTAGCAAAAACGGAGAGAGAATGTCAGCGATGCCACAGTGAAGGAAGATGAGGAAAAACAGTGATCATCAGGCCTGCTTCTTTTCAAGTTGCTGTTTTAGTGTCTGCTTGATTTCAGAATAGAACAAGAGTGATAAAGGGAAACTGTGAAATCAGAGTTAAAATTTAAATAGGAAAGAAGAGGAAAGGAGAGGGTTCCGTATTTTGATATAGCTGAATGATGTGGTTTCTATGAAGTCAAATACAGCATTTGTTTCCTTTTGTGTGTTGAGGAAAAACGTATTCATTGTCTGTGTATAAAGTGAAGTGGATAAAGACCTACTAAGGTGATATTAAGAAAAGACAGTCTTATTTTTAATTACTGAAACACTCAAATTTGTTTCATAATAGTGTTACAAGTGGCAGACCTTTCTACTTTGCAGAAGTGTTTTTCTTAAGCCTGACATAAATAGTAACACTGTAGTCTAAATATAAACAGCAAAGGAAATCTAAAACTTAGAAAAGCTTATACATAATAAAACAATCTTCAGTCAGCTTGTTTGTTTCTAAACATATAAAAATTATTATTACTGTATTGTGATTATAATTGAATTGTAAATCATAAATATATTGTCCTGCTTTACAAATAGCATTTCTGAGAGCTTTATTGGTGTATTACTGAGATTTTAATTATTTATTTACATAAAATTTTTTTTCCAGTGCACGCCGAAGTGTGGCCCAGGATTCAAACACCGAATTGTTCTGTGCAAAAGCAGTGATCTTCTAAAAACCTTTCCAGCTGCGCAATGCCAAGATGAGAACAAGCCGCCCATGCGCATCCGCTGTAGTTTAGGCCGATGTCCTCCTCCTCGCTGGGTTGCTGGAGACTGGGGACAGGTGAGATAGTTCATGCAAGTCTTTATTGCTGTTAGTCTCCCACATTAGCACCTCTTAGACTAAGATGACCCTGGCGATAGGTAAGAGATGGTTCCTGTGGCTGAGGGAAACAAAAAGATTCTCCCCTTGTGTGTCAGTTTGAAATGTGATTCTTTATGATGCTTGCGTGAGAGGAATCTAGTTTCTACTGGATGAGTTTCTACATGCACTTTAAAGAAAAAAAAAAAATCCTTGCTTTTTTAGGGTATTTTGGGATACAACAGTGTTGCAGGGTGTACTATTTTTAAGACACTCTTAACTTCCTTGAGAAACATGATGTAAATATAAAGCAAATTCCTATTGTAGTAGCCAGTCTGTATATATATCTGTCTCTGAAAAAAAACACAATTTGAGATCAATATAATTTTTGGCATAACATACATTGAGTTGTCATACAGGGAGCTAAATTACTCCAGGACAAGCTGAATAATGCTGCCATTATGCAGTGCTTGTAAATATGATGTACTAAATTTTCTTCTTTCTTTATGGTTTTGCATCTCATTAGTGATCAATGGCCTGCTTTTAGAATATTAAATAAATAAATAATTTTCTGTTTGCTGAGAAATTTTCCACTAATGAAAATGAAACATTTTAGTTTAATTAACCAGAGGAAAACAATTTGCAATATTGCAGTATAGTTGGCTTTTTTTCATGGTGATTCTTCAGACCCACTATTATATTCAACTAATATTGTACTAAAATTGTAGTTACAGAAATTAAAAATGTTTTGAAAAAGCGAAGTCTATTTGTTTGAAAGATGATTTCTTTTCACTTAAAAGAAGTCCTGTAGCAGAATTTGAATTCTTGTTCTCTTTGGTTTTTTCTTCTTTATTCTAAAGTGTCAATATGATATATGAAATAGAGTAAATTATATTCTTATATCTCAAATTTGAACGGTTCAAGCAGTCAATATTGCATTACATTTTCTTTTCTTTGCAAGACAATGTATTGGAAAAATTCTGGAATATTTAATGATAAATCTTTTCTCTATTAATCAAACATCTTCAGATGCCCATCTTTAACATTTGCAGATGTGAAATGTTTCTGATTTCTTCTTGCTGCTTTATTTTATATTTAAAAATTGGATCCAGGATTTTAGATTTTTTTTCTCCTTCCGTAGTGTTCTGCACAGTGTGGTCTTGGGCAACAGATGAGAACAGTACAGTGCCTGTCATATACTGGACAAGCATCCAGTGAGTGTCCAGAAACTCTCAGACCTCCATCAATGCAGCAGTGTGAAAGTAAATGTGACAGTACTCCTATTTCCAACACAGAGGGTAAGTCTGCCATCTTAATATAATTTATTCTGAAAAGAGTAAAGTGACATAGTCAGCATTATTGCATTAGTCTATATGACATAATTTCTTAGGCTGTGAATGACTTTTTAAAAATTATTTTCTGATTAGTCGTTGTATCTCAATGGTAAAAACAATACACACTGTTTGTTTATAAAAGTACCCTTAAAAATACATAGCCTAAGTCATGGACGAAATACTTTGCATCATTGATTTTCTGATCTCTTTATTGGTTCAGTGGAAATGTTCATTGTAGCAGGGGGAGCATGATACACTTTCCATCACTGACCTTTTATCTGCCTAATCAGTGTTAAACACAATAATGTAGTGGCAAAAAATAGTAAATTCCATGTTCATTGGGAGACCAGGACCATAGATTTCATGCTACACAGTTCTTGTAAGAACAAGTCTGTTCTTACACTATGACATCCTTTCAGCTTCTTCTAACTAACTTGTAATTTTTTTTTTTAATTTATAATGCCTGTTCAAAATAAAAAAAACAGCATTTTTTGCATTACACAGACCAGTTTAATCAGACTATTATGTAACTTCATCATAAAATATTTTTGGTAGTGCATAGGAGATAATATTGTGAAAATAAGCTTATTCACATTTCTTAAATACTTTGGATCTGAACTTATAAATGGTCTAGGGCAAACTATTAGGAAATGCTGACTTCAAAGTAGACTTGGAGTACTAGGCAGTAAAAAATATGTTTCCTCATTGATTATAAAATTTAGAATTATTGCTCATGAGATAAGTACAGTTCATATTGTGTGGAAGGGGAAAAGGAAAATAGAAAATTCTCCAAACTATCAAGAGATTACACAGCAATAGCAGTTGTTCTAAAACACTTATTCCCTAAATTTTTATATTTCCTAAATTTTGAGTACTTGACCACAGCACTGTTGCTTTTTTAACATAACTAACCTCTGTGCAGTATATAATTGAGTGGGTTTTACACAGAATCTCCTACTACACTGGAGTTTAATGTCCTATTTATGTGGAACAAATGCTCTGATTTAAATTTTTAAAGGCAAGTTTGTCCTGCAGTCTACCCAGATTTGGTGTTTATTCAATACTTTATCCATCAATGGTCATGCCATAGATTCAAAATTGTTATAAAAAATCTGGCAAATAGAGATGTCTGTGATGAAATGGGAGCATACTGAAATTGTCCCAGATATACACTGGTGGTTCAATGTATGAGCACTGTAATTCACTAATTTTAGTAAAGTTTTAATTTTAAGTAGAGCCTTATCATTTAATGCTGTAATTTGAAAACATCTTCATACCAGAATTTGTCTTGGTTTTTTAAATGTGCATTATTTCTATTAAGTCCTCTGAAGAAATCTTTACGTGATAATTACCAATCTAGGAAACTTTCTCCCTTTTAAATCTCATAGGCTACATGATATTTTATTTCCAAACACAGATGTTGACTTCAGTCCAAAGTAAGGAAGGTAATAAATTACTTATAAAATGGACAGGATCCCAGTTTCCTCTTAATTTCCAGATGACAAGGTCATATTGTTATTTATAGTAATTACACTAGTAATTCTTCAGTATTATCAGAAAATATGCTACTCTCTTATAGAAAAATGCAGTTGGGGGTTTTCTCTGTGTGATCTCTGTACACTGGGTGGCCTGAACCTCTGTACAGTAGAACTATGCAGTCTAGCTATGTACAGTGAGTCTGTTGGTTAATTGTGTTTTTAGGGACCCACACCTTCAATGGAAAACTTTTGGGATCCACAAATAGAAAATGTTGAAGAACACTTATACTGTATTCCAGATGGCTGTCAGTTCTTTGGCATGCACTCTGAGAGAGCCAGGTGCAAGCCAGCTCCTTACTGACAGCCATACAGGTTCCTCAGAACAGTTAGGAAGAATCAAAGGGAGAATGTTAAAGTGCAGTATCTTCTGAAGGATACAGTTCCCAACACATTACCACTTAGTGTCCCATTTTTGTTCATGTCCCACACTGGAGGTATTTACCTCAAAATTCACTTAACAGTTTAAAATGTTTAGATCCTTTCAGCAGAATTTTGCTGTAATCTGTGAAAGACTAATGTTGCCCTATCCCATAATTAGGCAAAAATTCTATCCTCAAGGTATTTCTTTCAATGCTTGTACAGGTATTTCTTATATATATATATTCTAATGTCTAAATATTTTACAGCTGCTCTTGAATAGTGAATACAAGAAGTACAAACAGGATTTGCAGAATAATGTTCACGCTTGATGAATTTTCTGCTTTAAAAAAGTCCTCTTAGGCACAAGAGGCGCTGACATCTCTTAGTTCAGTAAAGTGTCAGTAAAGTGTCAGCCTTTAAACAGAGAGACTTATCTTTTTCACCATCCTGGAGATGATGAAAAGATTTCAAGAGCAAACTAATCCTAAAAAGCACAGCTATTTTTGGAAAAGCAGTATTTTCTGGGTGAAGTTTTGGAGCTATGATATTTTGTCATGAATATATTTGTGAGTGGGGCAAGCTGTGCCTATGTCTCGCTTCTGTCACTCTGCAGGGACGGAGCAATGTGGTCTGACTATTAGTATTTGGGTTTCAAGGAAGGAGTCAGGTCTTCAAGAGAGAGGGTTTGTCCACTTGGGAGTGTGTGTGTAACAGAGGACACTTGCCTTCACATGGGACTTTGTCTGTGTGCCACCTCGGAGCGCTGCCTCGTGCTCTGGGCTCTTTGTGGGGCTAAAGCAACTTCACCAGCAGCACACCAGTTTGCAGCAGGGTCAGATTGTCTGGGGGGGAGCTCTCTTCCTGTTTCAAATCCCAACAAACCTGGTTCCCTTTTTTTGCTAAATGTGTGCTTGCAGACTGTGGAGCCTGTTCAACAATTTCTTAGCAATTTAATTTTGTTACCCAAAATAAAATCATACAGGGTTTTGAGGAAGCATGATCAGCTCTGCAGTACAATGATCATGCTGGTAAAGCTTGGAAAATTTTTCTTTGGGAAAGTATGGGTCGTTTGCATAAAACAACAGTCAAAATTTTTGGGATGGGGAAATATTAAAAGAAAGTTACATTGAATCTTGTAATATTTTACATGTGCTTTAGCTCTGGGGTTTTCAAACTTTTCATTGGTGATTTAGAATTTTGTAGATGTGGTTTTGATGGGCTACCACTGATGAGGGTAATGTTGCATTTTCTGCTGGAAGCAAGCTATAGGCATCATCTACCACACCACTTGGTATATATTCAGAATTATTATATTCTGTTAAATGCATACATATCTGCTGAATCTAGACTTACAAAGCCCATCTAAATGTTTACCTGTAATCTGTTCTGTCTTTTTTTGTCATTTCAGTTTTTCTTATATTTTATATGATACATCTTTGCAATTTCTTTAGCTGGAGGAACAGTGACATTTTGAGATTTTTTTAGTGTAAAATGATAGTTAATATGATAATATTGCCTGATCTGGCCACAAAGTTCAGCAAGGCAGAGCTTGTACATTTAGCTTACTGAAACTTATTAACACCTGTTACTAGAAACAAAAGGAACTCTGCTAAACCTTCTCCATTCAACCACAGTCCTATGAAGAATAAGCTACCTCATCAGGCACTGTATCTATTTCAAAACTGATTTTTAAAATATAAGTTGTGGGGAACTTCCAGAATATTCTGTCATTGCTTTCCAAATTACATCAGCTGAACAGGGTCCAGTTTTACTCAAGTGGAAGAATAACTTTAAAGAAACATGAAAAAGTTGGTTGAAATCTGACTTTTAACAAAAATGTAGTTAGTGGCTTTACTAGTATTTAACTAAACACAATATGTTTGAGGGTTATTTTGGGGTTTGAGTAAACTTTTTATGTCTTGTTGAGATCAAGTGAACCTTTTTATTTTTCGCTTAATTTATAATTGTAATTATAATTATAATTCACTTCATTATAATTCACCATCTCCTATATTCCCAAACAAACATGAGGACCTGAAATATTTCTGGAAGAGACTTGACCTCTTCTGTGAAGAGTTTTTGAAAGTCAGTAAAATACAGTGACCATATGTGGTTGCTGGTAGAGAAATATATCTGTTTCAACCAGCTACCCACAATGTCTTTTCTCCTGTCACTCAATTATGTTTCCATTAAGAATTAAAAAATTAGAAAAACAATATGTAAAACATCTTATGGGTGGAGTGAAAAAAAATTGTAATGAAAGCAATATGTCTGTGTTAATGAAATTACTTCTTTTTTAGCTAAAAGCATGCATATTGCCATTATCAGAAATAGTGGTCAGTACAGACCTAGAAGTTCAGCCTCATTAATGCTTTCCTAAATTTGAACCTATTTCCTAGGTTCAAAGACTAAACATTCTCATCTGCACTCGATTCACCACTACAGTATGCTTGCAAGTGTTAATCCACTGTCTGTAACACCCTGTCCCAGAGCAAGAATAATGAGCTTATATGGAGATTATATGGAAACTGAAGAGCTGTTGAACCTGAGTGTATCACTGAGAATTCTCAGATGTAGCAGGAGAGGAACTGAGCTGGGCCCAAACTGTTCCATTCCCCATTCCCACCTTTTTTTCTACAGGTGCAAAAAATGAGTGAGAGGAGAACTACAGCATATTCCAGCTCCTGTAATGTACCCACAAAGTCACTTTATATGCAGCCTGTGTGGGATGCTAAGAATGAAACCTTCCTCCATGGGGTTGAGCTCTATCTCCTTTCCTAGGAAAGCTACCTGCCAGCACAACAGGGCAGCTGAGGCAGTCAGCCCTGCATATAAGGAAAACACAACTTTGAAAAAAAGCTTTTATGTCTATTACAGGCATAAAAATGGCTTTTCTTCTAGCATAAATTAAATTGTGGATGTGGAACCAAGCCTAAAGTATAATCCACCATTCAGTTTGGTCTCTGAACTCACCCTATTGGTACCATTATTCATAACATTTGTGTAATTTTCTCTATCCCTGTTAGCTGCAATGCTCATTCTGTTTTAAGGATGGTATCAAATAGTGTGAATTACAATAATGATAACCTCTCATGGATTAATAAAATAACTGCTGAGAAGGGAAGTTAAAAGTAATGTGAGAAAAAAGACTCGCATTTTCTAACAGTGTAAAGTGATCGCTTATCCTAGTAAACGACAATTCTTCCAAGGCAAAGACTGTGCATATCTAAATGTTTGAAAGTCCTGCAAACATTTTTATGACTTTTGAAATTTGCAATATTATATGTAATAGACTGTACTAGAAAGAGCAGTTACAAAGAAAGCAATATAGATGGATAGAGAAGCATGTTAAACATCAAATTTTCTTTGTAGTTTAATTTATATTTCTGATTTTTGTCTCTTTAATGCTCTTAATTATTAGAGTGCAAAGATGTGAACAAAGTGGCATATTGCCCACTGGTGCTGAAGTTCAAGTTCTGCAGTCGAGCATACTTCAGACAGATGTGCTGCAAGACCTGCCAAGGACACTGACCCACAGGAAGCAGAAGAATGTGCCTTGTTATTATCATTGTGGAAGAGCGTCCATCGAAGAGAGCCACACAGCGGAATGAGATTGATGTCCTTGCAAATGCATTACCCTGTGGAAAACATAACCACTGGTCAGCCCCAGCTGACAGGATTTCAATATTATTTTAACTTCTGTGAAGTGGGATTTATTAATCCAAAGTGCTGGACACAGTATGAGGGGATCCCAAATTTGAAAGATTCACACAACACATATAGAATAGCTTACTGTGGAACATTTGTGTTCTTTTGACTAAATCCAATAGTCTGTTTACATCCTTGGACCATTAAAATAACTTTTATTATGGACTTAGCAATTACACTGAATCCATTTCTATTTAAAACTGTTTAAAATGTAGTTCTTATGAGTTGGTCTACTATGGAAGTAAAGAAGAATCCAAAAAAATGTTAAGTCATAGCTTAAAAATCTTAACTATTTTATCTCTTGACACAGCACCACAATTTAAATTATAAAATGAGCTTGGAAATGTTATTTAAGGAGCAGAATTTTTTTAGAAAAAGAAGTATTTTTCCTTCATTCCACCTATTTCCCTTTGGAGTAATCCATATTTCCTGAACACTGCTGTGAGCCATATATAAAGCTATACTAAATAGAACAACCATGAGGGACTTGATTTTAAGAGGTGCAACAGTTATTGCAGTGGTGCATGAAATACAAGTGTGCTATGAAACAAAATGAAGTCTTCATTGCAGGTTTAGAGCTATCTTACCATTGTGCAAGTGAAACATTTCCACTGAAAGGAACATATTTCAGTGTCATGGGGGAGGCAGACTCCAGTAGTGGTGAAGACTGGATTGCCAGTTCCTTCACTACTACCATAAAGGTTGTTTAGGACTTACACTTTGACTCCAGCTCACTTTTGTTTACAACACCAGCCGCAAAGAAGAAACAACTTTTGTGGGCTTCTAGATGTAGTTTATGTGTTAGCTTTGATTCTCCAAAACTGAGGAATTTGAATGCAAAAGATAAGCCTACTTCGTAATAGCAACAATCCTTTGAAAAGCTGAAAGTTAAAAGGGGTTCCAGATGTCCTCTCCTTTGATACCATAGCAGAGGTATTGTTTATGAGAAGGAATAAGTGAATGTTCTGTTCAGGAGACTGCATCTGAGTGGCAAAGATTGCAACCAAAGAATAAGTGACTCATGGAGGTATCTAGGTTCTGTTCAAATGAGAAATCAAAAGTGTGCTCAAGCCAAGAGGACTGTCAGGAGTAAGGCAAACTTGAAAAGGGATGGCTGTAGTGAATTCTGGCCAACTTCACCTAAATGGCCAGGTACCTATGTAAAGCTGGACCATATTTAAAGCAAGGGGCAGCTTTCAGCATGAGACTGGAACTAAGTCATGCCTCTAAATTACAAGCTAGATGCCTTAACTATTCACCGCCAGGCTCCACTTATTCATATTAATCTATTTTTAATATTCACCAAATACTTTGCATTTTTAAAGGTGAAACCAAACTTCTTAGGCAAGTCACAATCACGAATATAACATTTAAAAGTTAATTGTCATGCTCCTCTTCCCCGTCACTTTTCAGTAACAGACTCAACAAGGAGATGAGGAAAGTAGGTATTTCTTTATAATAATATATTGTACTTGAACATATGCTTTTTGCAACAGGTACTTCATGAATGTGATTGTGTGTCCAACTATGACTCCTTTGTTGTAAAGCAGTTAAAATTATGTGAACAATAATGTGTTACAAATTCTAACTTAAATAGCACTTTTTAAAAAAGGTAATCTTTTCAGTGAAAAATAATTTCAAAATATGAGATTGAAGTTTACCAATGTATTTTACCAATAACAAACCAAATATGTTGCACACTACTTACTAATGTGAATTAATATGGAACAATAGATACTGTTAAGAGGACTCATACTATGAAATCCCCCCAACATATTGACAATTTGTCAAGGGGTTTTGTGTAGCCCCATGTCTGTACTCACCACCATCAAACTCCTGTCATCTGCTACCTCTTGCCAGTATTTCCACTTCTGTACGCTTGTGACCAGTGGAATTAATTTTCAGTTGGCTTGCATGTATTCACATATGCTTGTTATCTGTTGCTCTCATCACCATGTAAACAACTCCTGTTAAAACTGACACCAGTAGATAAAAACATCCCAATTTTGGGGAGTTGCACATAGAGATTAAGGGCAGTATGTAGTCCTTGTCTGTTAAGTGAATTGACTTCCTCTATCCTTTTGACAGAACACCTTGGTGCTACCATGCCCTGGTTAGATCAGAAGTATGATGAAAGGGTAAGGGGTTGCTACAACATTCCCTTAGTTAAGAGGCCTCTTTGTATCAAGGTCCAGTTTTCTCCAGGGCATGTTTTTATTTATCAGCTAATGTGTTGTTTCAGCTAATGAGAAAAGGGTTTTCTCTGTATTGAAAAGAAACTTTTTTTTTTTTTTACCTCACTTAGGATATAAAAATTGTAAGGAATGTTTCCAAAGACACATTTTGCTCTCTTACTGGTGCTAGAACACCGGGGATTCTAATGTTTACTCTGCAATATAACAGCACTGAGGTTGGAATTTAAAGAACTGCCTGGAGCAATGTTGAATTGTATTGTTAAAGGGAACAAAACACAGAATGTATATGGATTTACAAACTAAGCAACACCACAGACTAAGATTGAAATATGAAACCTAATTCAAAGAAAAATAATTGGTTTCAACAGCACAGTTCATTGCTGCTGCTACACTGTAGCCATCTATATAATCTAAGCTAAATAGTGTTATATTCCTAAATAGTGACAAAAGGAGTCTTTGTGCAGGCTATAATTATGACAGACCTAGAATCAAATAGTACAATACAAGAGGCAGAAACCTGATGCCAGTACTTCCTCTGAGCAATACTATCAGCTGATAAAGATCAAAATAGAAATAAAAATCTAAGATTAATCCTTCAAGGTGTATACATCCAAAATAGTCCATTTCGTTAGGAACCTTATAAAGGAGTGAATGTCACATAGATATCCTTAATAATACAGACTGAAATTACCTTTGTATTATTGTGATTAGTTGCTTATTATTTTATACTCAGTATTAATGTGGTACACTGTTACTTTATTATTATTATTATTTTTGCTTTTGTAAATTATATTCTAATTTATTGTCATGTTCTTAACACTTGTTCTAGATGCATTCTCCTGCTTGTAATAAAAACAAAAATATTGTAACACTTGATGCAGTGAAATTCCACACCAGGCACAGATTTGTTTTTAACATAGATAATTTAGTAAAATAAAAGTGCAGCTTTTAAGATTGATACCTATGGTACAGTTGTCTCTTCCCTGACTTACAGTTACTAGAATTCTGCATGCTTAATGTTTGCTTCATCCAATGCATCAAAATATATATAAGGTGTCTTCTTTGGAGTAACATCTATGTTATGCCAGAATCCTGTCCTGGGCAGCAGCAATATTTGTCATATATAAGCAAATAAGGAAATAATGAAAAGGAAAAATCAAGAATATGGTCATGTACATTATTAAGTAATATTTTAGCCTAAGCAGTAATGTAGATCAAGAATGAAATTAATGGCAGCAAAAATATTCTGTACTTCTTGGAATTATTTCGTTTACAGCCAGTCAATGATAACAATAAAATGTCCTTCTGCATTGAGCTTTTAAAGTTTTATCTGAAGTTTATCTGAAGCCATGGTGTTTTTAAATATAAAGAAGAAAGTAATTTCAGTAGACTTGGTGCTTGGGTAACTGTTGCCAAGAGGTGCTTCCTTTCTTAACTGGCACAGTATAAATAATTTACTGTGGAAATCTCTGATCAAGTCCTATGAAATATTTCTTATTTCTGAATTAAAATCTAGTTTCTGTTTTAATGAACTTAAACATTCTACTCTTGTGAATAAGATGTTTAAGAAAATACAGAGAACCTTAAATATATTAAGTATTTATTAATTTTGGTTATTCTTTGTTATTCTATTTACAAATAAGTATTCAAAAACCAATTGTTTTAAAAATATGGGTATTTCTATCTGTGCTTGATCACAAAATTTTATTGCCCTTCAGATCAGAAGTTAAAGACGGAGTAGTCTTAGTAAATAGCACAGTTTAGTGACAGTTTTCTCTATCATTGTAACACTGTTGACTTTCCTCCCATACATTCACACTGTAAGTTATAATCTGCTAGATTTCCCATTATTGTTCAGTTTGTAGTCTTGTTTCTTCCCACTGGAGTGGTTGTGTTTTGTATTATAATGATAGGCTGAGAACACTGAAACAAATGTGTTTCTCCCTCCTTTTCTCCTGCTACCTTAGACTTGACATAACCCATGATGACTGTAGAACTCCTGACAGGAAAAATTCCCTCCAGTCTTTTTAAAATGCATTTTTTCACCAGAATTTCATTCTGGGGCCAATCCTACTATTATAATTCTCCGTTACACTTTTTCAGTTTATTACTTGAGAAAATGAACACAATTTTTACCTGAGATACTGGCTTTTCCTTTCCCTGTCTTCCCTTTCTATACCCCAAAACTGTTCCTTCGTGAGTATACTCACTGTCCTATCTGAAGCTCTCTGATGTACAAGAAGCATTTTTACATATCCTCTGTAGAATTCTGAACAGGCTTTGGTTATTCTCCTGACTTCTTTATAGTTTTTTTATTGTTACTCGAACTAAGACCTAGGACTTTTCTGGATCCTCCTCTGTGGAGGTTTACTGCAAGGGACTTTGGATGAGTCCTGTGAGCCTCATCTGGAGGCAGGCAGTCAATCCAGGAGTCTTGTAGAAGGCCATTACTAAACAGAGGCTGTCATTCTACAAGAAGTGACAACCTATCTGGCTGTTTTCCCTTCACCACAAACAACAATTATGTGGAAAGGATGTATGACTGCTTCTGTGTGGTCCCTTTAGTCTTCATTCTAGACAGAATGGTGTAAGAGTATTGCCATGCCGTAATCAGGATGAAATCCCAAACAGATTTATAAGGGCTCAGTCAGCCACAGAACAAGGTTCATTACAGAATTAGTGAACTGGTCATTTCCCATGTGTATTTTGGCCCAGCTAAAGTGGAAGTTCATGTCCAGTTTAGGAAAATGAGCCATTCAGAATGTGGCATGGTGCACATTTAAGGACACTGCATCCCTTAAACTGGCATACTACCTAAGCACCACATGACATCTATTTTCTTCTGTTTCTGCATGGGACCGACATTTTCATTGAGACGGACAAGCTACAGGACACAGTTTATGTTCAGAGGTCATATAGCCGCCAGTCAGAAAATTATGGAAGTCTGTCCTGGAATGGATATATGTATTTCTGCATTAAAGATTGGAAGATTAAATTTCTACAAACAGGAAGGCCGTTTCAGTAAATAAATAATCTCACTTCTTTAGTAAGCCTGTTTGAAATAAATTTATCAGATCTCAGCTTGAGATAGAAAAGGAAGTGTTTTGGAAGCTAGAAGTGAAGACTCAGCCAGTGAGTGCTCCAGGCTTCAGTTATTATGACCACACAGAAAGATCAGATTTGTCCTGGCTGATAAGCCATGATTTTTGGAAATTGGATTTCTTCATCTGCATCAAGACTAGTATATTTGTTTATTCTTCTCCCCAACTCCACCTGGATATCAAAGTCTACAAATATGCACACTCTTGCAGTGTTTATAACACAACAAAATTATCACTCACATTGTTTGAAAAACCCATCTTGCAATATAATTTATCTTTTGCAATGAAGATCAGTCTTCTGTGTAGAACCTACCTCCCCGTAGGAGCAATGCTGAGTAGTGTTTCTGAGTAACATTTCATCTCCTAATTAACTGTGAGGTAACAGTTTTGGACATGTGGGAATATCTTCCAGTTATATCTCTATGAAAAGACCCAAACCCACTCTAGGGATTTCAGAAGACACACTTCAGTTGAGAATGCATTTTAAGTTATTATTGTCACATTTGTTCTGAGGTCAACTATATTTTATTAAGCAGATAAATTTACAGAAGTGCAGTGTGCTTAGTAGGGTCACTGCCTTCTAACATCTTTGAATACTGACCAGAAATTGTGGCAGGACCTTGTGCATGAATGACAATGTGTGGTTGAAAAGTTTACAGTCCCTTTCCAGGACACTCTCTTTCATTTCTCAGACTCCACTCCTCAGTATCCACACACTGGTAAAGGATGTCTCTTACCTCCATCATCTCCTCCACCCTGGTGGCTTTTTCTCCTCTTTCTAAGTGCATTAACACATCTGTGCATCTAATATTTGGTGTACAGTACTGCTGTCTTTGATAACTTTAATGTGAATGCTATTGAGAGTTTTTACATCTATAATTTAACACAGTTATTTGTTAAAAATGCTCATTTTAAGCTGGTTCTGTGAATTATTTATTGAAGTGTAGAAACAAATATAAAATCTAAATAATTTCAAGGAAAAAATCAAGAAATGCATTAATTCTTTTTCAAATAGTAGTCCAAGTAAAAAGAATATGTAATATTTGTTTCTACTGCAGTAATTAGAGGCTCTCTCCAGGTACTTTTTTCCTATTATGAAAAATACTGAGTTAGGAATGAATACAAGCAGGAGGAACTGAGCCTCTCTTTTGGACTCAGATTCTTTTTCACATATAGCCTTTGTATTGAAATGCACTATCAAAACAAGACCTTCTGCAGCAAAAAGGAATCTCAAACATCTCATTTGGCCTTTCTGGCTCAAAGTTTCTTTAGAAGTTTATTTACCTAAGATAAAGTTACATTGTTGAAACTATTATGTCAATTAGCAATAACATTTGACTTCAGATGTACTATTCTTCAAAAGCATTTTGTTAAGGATAGGGTTTGTAACTGATTTTCTAGAGTGGCAGGATGGTATGATGGCTAAAATTACCTGTATCAATTAACTATATCTTGCTCAGAGTTCTTGTGAAATAAAGTGCAGAACAGCCTATTTAATTAAAAGAGGAAAAGGAATAAACTGCATTTTATACTAGCTTCAAAAATAAAATGTAAGGTAAGAATATTCCATTTTGATTTTCGATGAGTTTTAAGAAGCTGGCTTAGCACTGGTTGCTCAGTGCACTGTAAAGTGTTTGTAAAGCTGAAGACAAATGACACGAATTCTATTTCCATGGAGGGTTTGGGGTTTTTTAACTCTGTTATCTTAATCCATCTAGGAAAGGTCTCAAGCACCAAGAGAAACACCTTTCTGTAAAGCATTCCCCCCAGATTTGCAGATTTGCTATGCTGTTTTTTTTCCCACTTCTTGCTGTTGTGAAAATCCCAAATTTTAATGAAAAACTAAGAATGATGGGTTTGAGGCCTTGGTCTCATGGCTGTGATTGTGTCCCCTCACTGCCTTTCTCCTCTAGCTGGAAAACTGACATGTGGCCTTTTTTCCCCCAGTATGAGAAAAACAGGTTTCTACCACCACAGGTATGCTGCCTGCTCATCTGCAGTGGGGGCAGATGCTCATGAAAGACTCAGTGGATGAATGTGGCATCAGGTGTCACAGGTGCCTTGGACCAGCACTGCATAAAATTTGTTCCTGTGGAATGTGGCCTTTCTGTCACCTGGCTTTCATGCTGTGGACAAGGTTCCAGAGCATTTTTCAGATTTGGCCAGCAGACACTTCTTGTTCTACTGCAGCAGATGTCCCTCAGCCCTTTGTTGGGGCTCAGCTGTGGCTTGTGGCTGCTCAGAGCTGCAGCCAGGATGGGTGGTGGAATGCTGGAATGTGCAATCCTGCCACAGCAGATGGCAAGCCCTGGTCAATCATGTTGGTGTGGAGAGCAGCTGAGCTCTGAGCTGTGGCAGGTCTCCTCTGTGGGCAGCTGGCACCTGAGGGGAGGCTGAGAACTGGGCATGGTTTGGCTTCGCTTCAGGGAACCCTGAGTCTGGGGAGTCCTTGAGCAGCAGCCTCTGCCCAGCCTCCAGCTCCTCAGGGGTTTATAACACAACAAAATACCACTCCTCATCCCAAGAGGTGAAGGGTCTGCCACAGTGAGCACCTGCAACAGCTCCAAAGAGAGAG
This sequence comes from Sitta europaea, assembly GCA_013400255.1. NCBI lineage: Eukaryota > Metazoa > Chordata > Aves > Passeriformes > Sittidae > Sitta > Sitta europaea. The sequence continues at coordinate 437,035 of VXBS01009070.1, read as the reverse complement.
GACTCTGCATGGAAACATGATGGCTTGAGCTGATGTGGAAAGCCAGTGACAGTGGTTTTGGGGGAGCTCTGCCGGGGCTGCTGGTTTGGGAAAGCTGTGGAGGGGCCAGGGAGTAGAAAGAAGGAGTGAGGCCATGAAATAGAATTGGGGGGTGTGTGAGCAGCTGAGGAAATCTCAGTGAGGGGATCCTGGAGTGTGTTGGGTAAATAGGTAAAGACCATAGGTCTCAGACAGAGGTACTCCTACAGAGGAGAGGACATGGCTTCTGTGCATAGATGGAGTGCAAGAAACTTGCAGAAATGCCTTGAGCTCAGAGATGTCCCTTGCAGAAACTCTGTCTTCAGGGTGGAGAGAGGAGAGCCCTTGCAGAGCCTGCAGAGATAGGGAGACCCTTGGTCACTTTAATCCCTTCGGTGAACACCTGAAATGCTACATGTGTTATTAACAAAAGAAGCCTTGAGTCTCTCAGTGAGTTGCAGCAGTGAGCAAAACTTTATACCACTTTGGAAAACTTGTTTTAATTTGCCATGCTGTATTTAGCAGATGAGTGAACTGCAAATGATCACAAAAAGAAGCAGTTGCAAAAGTCATGTCTGTAAATTTGCCTACCACTAAGACAGCTGCATTCTTGAATGCCAGATGCTCACTGGGTCCAGAGTAATTCTGCTGAACGGATGAACAAATGCTTACAGGGTGTGTTGACTCTCAGCTGGTAATCAAGATAGTGAAGGGCTGCCAAGAGGTATGTTGCTCGCTAGGGTATGACACTTTTAGCCTTCAAAACAATGAACCTTGAATCTCCTTTAAAAATAAAAGAGCAAAGTAACATGTTTTGGTAACTATGGACTGAAATTTTGATCATTCCTCTGTGACTTGAGGAACTTGATTACAAAAGCAGTGACCTTACATAGGGTGTCCAGAGTTGTGCAATGGAGTCTTGTGAAGTCTCAGCTTGATTTTGCTTGTGTTCTCCTTGTTATATCATATATGTCATTCAGCAATATATGTTTATCTTTGTTTTCATTAAGTTCATGCTGGTTTTGGAGGTATGGCCCATTCTTACCTAGATATAATGTGCAGAAGTTTGGAAAAGGATGGACAGATGAATGATCAGCCCTACTGCACAAAAATCTTGAGCTGGAATTTAGAAAAAAATCATGCTACTGCCTTTGAGAAATAAACCACCAAACCAAAATCAAACTTCTGAGTTACCATTCTCTTAATAGCTTTTTTTAGGTCTTATGGTTTGCTTGTTTCATATTTTCCTGCTCTGTATATAGAGCGAAATCACTTTCTAAGGGGAAGAAGAATGGCAGGAAACTCAACAGCTAAATTCATGCAACTGAACAATCTTTCAGTTGAAGACACAAATTTTTAAACACATTATAATATTAAAAGGGATAACAGGATAATACCCAATTCTGAATAACAACTAAATACTCATTTCCCTTCTAAGAAGGTGATAGGTATCTTTCTCATTGAAGGCAACTTTGTAAAATTTTAAGCTTTCACTCCGATTTTGTAAAAATAATGACCTGACCTATCAAAATGCTGCTTCCTTCTGGGTCAGTCCAAGGGATTGTCTTCCAGCTGGAAATTCTGAGTCCAAGGTAAACTGCCCACATTCTCTTTGTGATCTTCTAGGAAAGAGAAGGCTGCAATGCCAGCTCTGTTCTAACTCGTAAACCATCACCATCCATCTAGCATCATCCTGTCTTTCTTACATAACTTCTTTCAAGGAGATGCCCACTGAACTTGTGGCCTGCTGAATGATTCCTCATGCTCAAGGAAGATGCACAGATAATGTTATCTTTGTCCTACAATGGTCTTACTGTGCCAGAGAGGGTGAATATGGCCCAAAGTCAGATAACTGATCATTCATAACCAGGTTTGAGTGGACATACACAAAACCTTTGGCTTTTGGCTTCAATTTGGGCCGATTTCCCCACCCCCCCACCCCCCAAACACTTTTTGGAATGAAGGATAGAAAAAGTAGCAAACTTTGTCTTGGTAATACAATAACAAGAGATAGTAGATCAAAATATAATAATCTTCCTCAAGGTCTCATTCTTAATCAAGGCCTCTGTTAATTACGTCATCAAAATTTGCACAGTTGAGACTGTAGATACATCTGCTATAAATACTTGCAGAGCAGCTTGAGGACAGCATAGCATTGTTCCAAATATTTTTTTTTTAACTAAAAAACGTACTTTTTATTAAAAGGTTGAGAAACAGTGGATTCCTGTGCATCAGTAAATGTAATGAGTAAAGTATGTAGAACTAATTATAGTAGAGCACTTATTACAAAGCAACTGTTAAAAATCTTGAGAAAAAAAAGAAATAAATCACACAGACACAATTTAAAATCATTTCTAGTAAATAAGCATGGAAAAACCCCCTCAAGCTAAAACATCTTTTGCTGTTTAGAGGAAGATAATCCATTCTTACTCCAGCACACAAATTTGATTTACAGTGCGTTTCAAAATATTTATCTTCTTTTTAGGGTTTCCATCACTGCCTAAGCCAATAGCCTGCTGTGTTTGAAAATGTCTGGGCAGTAATTGTAATTGATTTTAAAGCTATTTTGGAAAATAGTGAGCTTTGTTGCATTTTGTAGATTTAAGGAACGCAATTATCAACATTGTATATATAGTCCAAGTGACCTGCTGGCTTCAGAAGCTCAGACTCCTAGAAAAAAAAATTTAACAACAGCAAAATGTTTGTTTAATTTTTGTTCTGTAGTTGGTCAGTGCTAGGTGAATTATGTTATAGCCAGTTTGGAAATAATATGATTAAATAACAATTCCATATAAGTACATAACTGTGCTGAAGTAAACATACAAGGAAAAGAATGATTTTTCTGGGTGGATAATCTGACCCATTTTCATATGTCAGTATTTGATGAAGTACTGTGTTGATATGATTGTATCTGGGTACTCCTGTGATTCATCCACAATTGTTAATAAACAGTTAGGCCTGAAAACTCAACACGAGGTAATACATCTTAGAAACTTATATGTAAATATGTTAGATAAAGAACTGAGTTTTCTTCTGTGTTGTTCATTATAAACTGATAGAGATCTTTCCCAAACTATTTTGTCTCCTTTCTCTTCTGTTTAAGAAACCTATATGAGGTTCCAGACTGAATATACTTTTCTGATAGGCATCTGCTGAAGTGCTAAGGTGAGGAGATTTGAAGAATATGTTGGAATTTTAGTTCCAATTTTTTAAAAAAGAAGCACAAACAGCATTTCTGAGTTAGAATAAAAATTACAAGGCAGTCTCTAAAAGCTGAAATTAAATTTTTCACCATGACCCATACACTTGCATAGCTAAACAATTGCAGTTTATTGACAGCACAAAAATATTAAAACCAGTTAGGGTCTTTTTTGGTTGTTTTTATTTTTTTCTTTTTTTTTGATACTGGCCATTAGCAGTCATATTTAAGCCTTAAAAGATATAAGCATTTCATTCCATTGGTCCTGGAACCAAGTGCCAAATCATATACACTGCATATTTCTTCATTTATTTAAAAATTCTCTTCTTTTCAGATTAGTTAAAAGTTTCCTGCTGCTTAGCAAGAATCAATGCACTGTCACAAGATGCATTACACTGCTTTCTGGTTAGTGTAAAATAAATATATATTTTTACAAATATCTGTTAACAGAACTACTCAGCTCAGAATGAACTCATTTTAAATGCTCATTTACCTAGGCTTTGGGCTACATGATATTTCTCAAGATTGAACAAGTTTAGACTGGGTCACAAACTAACAGCCTGTTCCTATATCTGGACAGAGGTTTTTTTTCATCTCTGTTGTCATGTTGACCTCTGGATCTTATCTTCTCCCTAACAAAAAACAAATCTCAACCCTGATGAAGGTTTAGGATGTCTCTGTCAATACTGAGCTCATCTTTCTGTTCTGTGTAACCCACAGCTGATCCCCTTCTACATTTATGAAGAACTTGTTCTAGGCAAGCCATAATTCTTACTCTTGTGCTATGTTTCTTATATATAGAAGGCAGCAGAGAGACACACAGGGCAGTGATATCACAGAAAAAAGGGAATGCACTTGCTAAACAGATGCATGGATGAAATTGATGGGAAGAGTTTCAGAACAAAAGTGCTGTTCCAGTTTAATGGAGCTCTGAGACACTAATTTTGCATGGCTAAGCCACAAAACATATGGGAAGTAAACTGACAATACATGTGAGTGCAGTCCCATGCTTACTTAATTTACAAACTCTTCAGATGTTGTACTCAATTGTGTCTCTGATGTGTTACTGCTGGTTTGGTTCTGTCATTGCAGCTGTCTAAAAGGCCAAATACAGAAAGGACTGTATAAAAATAGTAAAGCACTTGCACATTTGCAAATCAGAGATTCCAAAATTCATGTGGAACAAAAGTAGAACATCAGTCATACTCCAATTGGGCATTGGAAATATGGATAGGTTTGAAAAAGTTTGGAAATCATTTGTGAACCTTTTGCTGAGAGTTTTGAGAAACCATTTGTCCTAGGTAACCTCAGGCCCTTTCTAAACTGATAAAAGAAGCTGTCAGGCTGTAAACTGGGTTTATTCACACTCTTCCATTTCCTGTCAAAACTGCCTTTGGGTGCCTCTCTGTTGGGAGGCTTCCGAGGGGGAGGTTAAGGAAGGTTGTAGATGTGTTCTTTGATGTTTCCTTTGAGGTTTGGAAGGGTGTTTCTGGCATTGCTCTTGGAGCAATTCTGACTGAAGGGAGGCTAAAACTCTTGGTGATGTTCCCATGACTTGAGGTTTGAGCATACAGTTCTAGCAAATAGGAAATTGCTCCCAAAACTTTCAAGAGGTCTTTGTGGTGCTATCATGAGCTCATTTCTTGAAGTAATAAAGTGGTCCATACAGATGCCTGAATTTCTCAGGGGATGCCTGATCTGGAGCTGGGAAAAGCAGCAAGCCCATTTAGGTTTTGGGGATTTGTGTAGAGCAAGTTACATATTTAGTCAACTCTAGACATTCTATTTTACTCAATGATGTTGCATGAGAACCATTAGGAAGATAAAGAGGCAGATTCCAGGCTGGCCATGGTGTTGCAGAGTCCTATAATCTATGTTTCTCTATTTATATCTATGTATTTAATAATTTTAATATTATGTATATAATTTTAATAGCTAATCTCTTACCCTGTGGGACATTTAATAATGTAAGGATAAGACATACAGGATGGTTGCTGTTCGTAATCCCTTTTGAAGGTTAGAAGAAAAACTCTTTGTCATTGATGGGGATTAATACTTTCTCCCTAGCAAGTTAATTGTTTTTTAAATCTCATCTTAAACAGGCAGTAAAATAGGCTTGGTCTAATCCCACAGTATTAGGAATCCATACCTGAGCCCGCCACCAGTCAGAACTTCAGTGCTGCCAAACTGAGAGCAAATAACTCCTTTGGAACTACAATGACTTTGAACTGAGATAGACTCGGTTTTCAGGTACTTAATGCAGTTTTACTGATATTCTTGCAGGATGACAAGGGAAGTCAGTACTGCAGTTTTACTGATGTGAGAGGCAGCAAGCATTTGGTATCTAGTGAAAAAAATCTAGGTGAAAAGCTACGTTTCAGAGGTTGTAGATCATGCATACATCAGCTGAACAGGAATAAGAAGAGATTTGGCCTGACAAACCGGGCCTGATGATCCTTTCAGCAGATAAAGCAATTCTTTCAGAATGAGCCTTTGCTTTGAAATCAAGCTGTGCTCTGGTATGTGTGCACATTAAGAGGCAATTCTAATGGTCATCACTGAACTCTGTTAGTCTAGGAGAGTTAGATCCTGAATTTTTATGATTAGCTATTTTGAGCCCTGTTAGGACAAACCAAGAAGCAGGAATTCTATTAATACTCTGCTTTCATAGATAGATAATACATAGATACTATTTTTTTAAAAAAAGATGATAATAAATGGAAAGAGCAGTATCTTAAACATTGCTAGGTTTAGTCACAGTTGTATTCTTGGTGTTCAAAGAATTACAGAAGCTGCAAGCCCACGTGTTAAAAAACTGAAATGTCTAAAGTTGCTGTCCTGCTCAGTTGCTGATCATGTGAGGAACAGGGTGTTATAGAAGAGAAATCTAATAATAAAAAGACATTGCTAATGGTCAAACTTATGCTATATTAGTTAGAAAAGAACAATTATGGTTTCTCTTTTCCTTATCCCAGGGAATTTTATATCAAAGGTAGTAAAGTGAGATTCCCCTCCTTGCATGTTTAAAATGTGTTCATTGGTTTCTCTATTAGGATGAAGCCAAAAATCCTTTGGTGGTGTGTTTACTGAATTTATAGAGTGTTACTGAACTCTGCTTTATTCTTATTCTAAAAGGAGTAGAAGAAATTGAGGTCCCTACTATTTGTGCCAGAACTTGTGAGATGTAGAAAAAATTTAAACACTTGGCTCTAATCAGACTCTCTGTGACCAACTGAGGTTTCACTTGAAACCCAATCAGAATGCATACTTACCCCATCTAATGCTACTTATCGTTGCATATCTGTCACTTGCTATGTGATATCGGAACTGGCAGAAGCTTTCTGAAAAGGTGAAGCTACGCCTAAGACAAGCCCAGGAAAAACACAGCTCAGAGTGTGTTCAAAATATAACTCTTTAAAGATCAGCTGAGCAAAGCAGTAGTATGAGAGAAAAGAAAGAAAGGTTCAAAACAAGATGTAACTTTCTTTTTTAAGTACTACTTTGTCTTCACTTCTTCTCCAACTGTGCTTTTGTAACTATCAGCATCATTACAGATAGATTGAGACTGTAAGGATAAATGGAAAGCTTTAGTTATAGGTAGTAATTTTCCAGATATCAATCCTACAATTGAATAGCATCCTTAAAAATTAATATTTTTTTTTCAAATTCTTTGCGTATTTCTTTATTTCTAAATCTAAGTGGTAGGCTGTGTGACAAAACATCCACAAAGGAGCTCAGAAGAGACAGTGGCAGGAGGGGAAGGCTTCCAAGCTGGCAGCTCACTCAATGCCTGTTTGCACACAAGAAGCCAAGTCAGGGGCTCCTGAGGAATGAACACCTTGTCTGGTCCCTCTCAAAAAATGGAAAAAATTAAGTGGAAGGGTGACATCTTGTATAAAATGAGTAGTCTCACAGACTTGACACAACTTTACATGATCAGATATGGCAGACAGAAAAACAAGACATTCCTGGAGCATTCTTAATGAAGGGAATATCTGCATTCTTAATAAGGTTCTGCTAATATTTTTGTTTAAATTGGAAATAGAATTTTTTATTTCAGAGCTGTTATAACAAGATAAAGGTGTGTCTTCAGCTGCAGTCTCGAAGAAAGGTGGCTCCCTTGCAAGATGAAATCTTTGAATGTGATTCTTGGGAACAGATTCATCAGGCCTCTACCTAAATGATTACAGGCCTGTCAAGAATGCTACTTCAGTGTTCCATCTACTGGGTTTTGCCCAGCCTTTGATCAACTGCTGTGGCCTTGGTAGTGAGCTAGTAAGCAGTGTTATAAAAATTTAGGTGGGATTTAATTTCTGTAAATCTGGGCCAGCACTGTGTCTTTTTATCTTTGGCTTCTAGCTGAGGGAGAAACAAGCTGTGCAGATATGCTAAGGAAAAGTACCAGGAACTAGCAATATTATTACTCAAATTGTAAGCAAGCCTTTAAAATTTGATCAAATTATTTTGATTTTATTTCTCTTTCCCTTTCAACACATTTATGCAGATACTATTTCGTACCTTTTGTGTACCATGAACCAAGATGAATACTTCTGTAACATACTACATTGTATTATAAAACAGGGGATATTTTTGAACTGAACATGCATAAATGATCTGCCACATATTTTAGAACTCTTCCCCGTAAGTCAAATGAAAAGGGTTGCTGATGTTGCCAACATGGAGAAAACTACTGTTTAGGAGCATTTATTGAAGCACAGCTTTCTACATTCAGAACTAAGAATTTCATATACTTGTTTACAATGTTTCCTTCTTAAACCTTGAGGTAGGGAGACAGGCCACTGTCAGAGTTAAACATGTAGTTTTTTGAAAAAAATCTGTGCAATGTTTCCCTTTTTTCACTGGAGAGTGCAGCAATAAAAAAAATCAAGGAAGGTATAAAGTGTAAAGTAAACAGGAGAAGAAACAAAAAAAGCTCATTTTAAAATTAATCCATGTAAGAAACCCACAATTTGTCTGTGAAGAGGAGAAAAATCACAATCTAATTGTTCAGTGTTTTGCAATGATTTTGGATTATATGTAGCCTGAAGCCTTGTGGTCAAACCAGTATCAGCTGAAGGCAGTTATAACAAAGAATGAGGAAAAAAGAGTAAAATCTTTATTTGACCTTGTAATTAACTGTCAATTTTTGTAATAAAGTTCTCTGTATTTTACAGACCACAAAAAAGGAATGTACTTTCTGTCCTGAGAAATGAGCTTTAATGCAAACTGCTAAGGTCCTTCTATTTGAAATCAATTTTCTAAACAGTTTAACATTTTTAAAACTTTTTTTAAAAACCTTAGAAAATAAACAGGCATATAACTATTATTTCTTCAGTGTGAGCTATTTCATTAACGAAATTCTAAAGATGGAAAAATGTAAATGTAATTTTTTGTTTTTAAGACAAAGAAGAACGAATGAGATATTTTACAGATTCAGAAGATTTGCAGAAAAGAAGAGAAAATGGCCTCTATCTCATCTTCCTCTAACACTTTATTTGCTAGTGACAGTATAAAAATAACAAACTATAAAAATTACAAGGCATAAAAATTGTAATGCATAAAAAGTAATGATAATTCCACAGAATTGTTGTTTTTCTGATTTTGAAATGTAACAATTTGAAACCAGGATGACAGTGCTAACAGGAAAACTGTTAGGAATTCTGGATTCTATTGTTAAAAAACCTCTGAATTTTAAAACAGGTCTGTAATGCAATGTATAGGAGATTTGCACATAGGGCCAAACACATTCTGCAGCTTTATTTGCTCTGCTACTTCTGATACCATAACTGTTGAAATAAAAAGCAAATCAACATCTAAACCAGATGATATTTCCTGTGTTTCAAAAAATTATGCTAAGTAAATAGATTTAGTAACTTTCTGATTCCATCTAAAGGAAATTGACACAATATCTAAGCATTCTCAAATAATAGTAAAGTATTGCTAATATTTTCAAAACATTTTAAACAGGTTAATGGGTCCCATATTTCACAATATAATAGATCAGAACTTAGTCTTGCAATTCAGTTCTCTCACCCATTTAGGGTGTCCAGTTCCAAAGTCTTGGTTTTTTTTTCTGCTTTTTTTATTTGTTTATTTCTTTCTTTCTTGTCTCCGACATAGCATTGTACGGCATTGTATAGCATTGGATCCAGAGAAAAATGCTCCAGACTATTGCTTATCAGCCTTGACTATGAACCAAGACTCTTCTTTCTGCAGTTCTGGTTTTGTTCAAATATTTCTCCCAGTGTTTTTGGACAAGCATAGTGCTTTGAGAAGGCAGCCTTTTGTACTTCATGAGCAGCCTTGATTCACCCTCCAAGTCTCAAACATACAGAATGGGGCAGAGGTCATTAATGAAAAATCGTTTTGTGATCATTAAAGTATGCAACATAACATCATGGACAGATGAAGGGAGGGAGGATTGCAGACTCATAGGGAGTGTCCTGAGGTTCAGGCTCTCCCTGCTGAAATGCTGTTACTTCCCTCAGTTTTAGGAATTGCCACGTTCACAGGAAAGGAATGTGGTGGTGTTTAGTCTCTTAGGATGGAATCAACATTTATGCAAGAAAATGTTAGACAAGTAAGTAAATAGCTATTTACACAACTTCAGGATTAACTCCATAGTTACAATGTTAAGTCAGATGAACTACCAAAGGATATTTTCCTTTCATTTGGTGAAGATTTTCATACTTTATATCAAGTCTGAGACTCAGTTCTCCCAAATTCTGTCTTGGATATAAAATGGTACAAGTAATACTGAACTTGCACTGAGGTTTTGCTTAGATTCAGCCCCCTCTCTTACTAGTAGGACAAGCACAATCAGAATTGAATGTCACTTGTGCTTGTTCACAACCCCTACCCGCCTTGAACTAGAAGGACTCTTGGGCAAGGTTCAGGTTCCTAACAGTAAACAGAAATTTTAGTGACTGTCCTGCTGCTAAAATATATATGAAATGTTACACTGTTGTGAGAGGAATGTTGGACTGATGATTTGGGGTTGGGTTCTAAGTGCATTTATAATTGCTTTGTGAACTGAAATGTATTTTTCAAACGAGCAAAATGAGAATTTCAAAACCATGCACAAACTATTGCTAGTTATTATCTGAAACAAACAGGATGGTTTTAAGTAACTTTCTGAATGGTAATTATTTTGCAGAGAATTACTAGCCTTGGCTTCAAGTTCAGTAAAAATCTAAAGTCTTTACCTTCAGTAAAAGACTGATGTCCTTTCAGCTCCCTTTCCTATTAGATCTGAGCTGAACATACATAAACATGTAGCTGAATTAATGTTGCATAAGCAGGTCTTAGTTTCATATCTCTGTTACTCTTGAGTGATTGATTTTGAAAATCATGCTGATTTCTCCAAGCTGCTTTTTTCATTCAAAATAGACTGAAATTTTCGGTTAATCAAAGCAAGCACTTTGAAGTAAGCAAGTAATTGACAGCAATAAAAGGCTGTTGTCCTCTGTGTGGATCTTGGATGTTTTGACAGGGGTTTTCATAAATCTAGTTGGTGAGGGAACAGGGAAGTCTAAGATAGGTATTGTCACTAAGATCATGACTCCTTTAAGCTCTTCATTTTTTTTCCTTATCTTTTTTTCCTCAGAAACAGCTAGATCATTTTGACTGACACATTAAGTATAGCCTGCTTGCCAGCAGAGATTGTTCCTCCCAAGATCTCAGATTGCATTACCGTCTTAAAAAAACTTGACAAATTGTCAAGGTGTGTGTCTTTACCTCTTACAGATAAAATAAATGCCTCTTACACAAGATAAAAGCTGGTGTTTTGTTACTAGCATTAACATAAGTTCTGGGGAAGTGCTGCAGAAGAAAATTCTTAATCTTGCTATTTGTATGTTGTAAGCAGGCATCCTTGGGGTTTTTTTGTAGTTAAACAGTAAATAGTTAAGAAATGCTAGGATTTAAAGTTGTTTACTACTGAGTGGAGTTTATCATTTGAGGCTCAGTAATGTGCTAAATGCACAGTATGGCTTTTCATTCAGAGCTGGCACATGTCCTGCTGGCTCTGTTTGGGTGGAATTTTCATGTGCTTGCCTGCAAAATGCCATGTAAACAAATACTATGGGAGAATTTCCAAGAATATGTAATGGCTAGATGCACACGAGCATGTTGTGTCAGAGTAATGGGATCTCTCCCTTAGTGACACATGCCTTCACCCCTTGTTTAAGGTATCCTATAGCTTGGTGTTTGGGGAAAAAAATACATGAGAAAAAGCATAGGTGAGGTATGGATTCTAAGCCATACCTCAGGACAGATATAAGTTCATGCAAACTGGTCTCCATGTCCTGGATGCTGGTCGTTGTTGTGGAGCAGAATGAGTTAAATGACACAAGCAGCACAGCTGATTTGTTAAAACTTGTGTAGCAACAATCTTGAAGCTGATCACACAGCATGAACCACATCCAGGGAGACAAAACATCGCATCCTGTACATGTGTGCAGTGTAAGCACAGTGTGCTCACTACAGGAGGCGAGCACAGTAACATCTAAACAATAAGCATTAAGTGGTGCATCTTATCATAGCTTGGGAAAATATAAATATAAGCACACAAAACCAATAAATGTCTTTGAATTAGCACCGCAGAGTCTGTGCCTTATTCCTCCACCAGGTCATAATTACAGGGTAGGAGACAATGATGGTATTTCCATTGTGTCTTGTCTGGAAACATATGTGTTTTGTGTTTCTCCGCAAGTGAGAAAAAGTCAACATCTCTATTCTGCAATTAAGGATTAACCTAGTCCACCCTCATTTAATGTAGCTAAAGTGGTATGCATCTAGGTACCAGGTAGTTTTAACTAAATCTAAGTTAGTTTCTTAGTAACTTTGGTTATTTACAGACATAGGTGGGGAGGCTTAAGGAACAAGGTCTTCATGGGTGCCTAAATGGATGCAAGTCTTGAGCCTCCTAATGAGCTTAATATATTGACTTGCCCTGTCCTGATAGTAACCAAAAAATACTTTTCTTTGCTTGCCTGAAGGTCATCCTTAAACCATTTTCCTGTGCTTATGCTAATTAAATAAGATTTTGAATGAAAAAAAAATCTTTTTTAATGTATTTGTAGATGAATGTTGCAAAACTTAGTCTGTATTTAAATAATATCAGAAACTGTTTTAAGAGGGATGATACCCAAGGATAAGCATTATTTTTTGTTGGTTTTGACTAGCTAGAATATGGTAGCTGGGTGTTTGGATTTTTTTAACTATCTTTAAAGGTTCTCTTAGATTCTCTTCCCTCCGGGGTAAGCTATACCCTTTGGAAACCTGGAAAGGAACAATAAGGTTTGATGCATGTTTATGGAAAACAATTCAGTTGATAGCTGAAGGGGATAGTTCTGTAAAAGTGACATGATTTATAAAGCACAATCCTGGATTTTTTGAAGCCTTAAGAAATTGATGATTACAGTGCACCATATGTGATCAGATACAGCATAGTTTGCACCTGCAGTTGCTTTTTCAACCTTTGTACTCTGTGCAATTGATTGCTCAGAGGTGCCTGAGGCTAGGCAAGATAATATGGTCTGACCTGCTAAAATGAAGAATAAAAATATAAGGTAAAACAAAAAAGAAATAAATAATAATTTATTTATAAACCCACCAACCAACCAACCAACCAACACAAGATCAAAACCAAAATCAAAACCAAGACCAAAACAAAAACAAAAACCAAAACAAAACCCCAAAAACCAAAATCCAAAGCCCAAACTAAAACCCAAACCCAAAACCAAAACCAAAAAGTAGTCTAGGCAGAGAAAGTATGTCAAAAGTTGATTTAGAAGCTATTCTGCGCTGAGCCAAAAAACATCACAACTCTTATTTGGTCTTGATCTTATTGCACATAACTAGCAAATGGTCTATGCAAGTGGTGCAGCACTTGTAACATCAGCTGTGTTAATTTCCTTGTTCCATCAATGCTTTCAAAACCTGTAAGAAAATGGTAGGAATAACGAGTGGAAAGACAGTCCATAGGTTCTTAGCTTCCAGTGAGGTTAACTGTGTAGTTTAGGATACACAGATATTAAATGAGAAATGATGAGACTTCAGAACGGTGCTCACAGAGCTGGCCTAATAAAATATTTGAGATGCTAAGATGGCTATTTTTATTGTTTCTCTTCTCACAATTTTTAGATTTAAAAATTAGTTGTATTGAACTCCCAGCACTGCTCTTGTCCATTTGCCCTGACTTTCCTAATTCAGTGCACTTCATCTTTTTTTCCAAGTCTTTTGTTAGCCTATGGTAAATATAGTTCTGCTGAATTTGTGTGTTAATTGGCGTATGACCTTGTATGAAACTCTTGCTGTGATCTTGGTACACAGATTTAGCACACAAATACCTTAAGAATTTTTAGAAGACAAAAAGTAGTTCCAGATTCCAATCTACTGGTTCTTGTACAGGCGTCTTTTGTTGTATGGTATATCTTTCGTTGCTTTTGGTTCTCTTTTCTTCAGTGAATCAAGCTCTTTCTCATCACTGCTGTTATCAAAGGCCAGGCTGCATGGGGCTTTGATTATTGGCCTGGTGGGTGGCATCCCTGTCCTAGAGCCATAGAACCCTCCTGAATTTTAAGGTCCCTTCCAACCTAAACCACTGTATGATTCTATGATGTATATATTTTAAGCTCATGTTAGTTTTCTGATGACCAGAAATGTGGTCTATAACAAGAAGTTTACATGGTGATTAGGGCAGTTAGAAGTATCACTTAATGAACTAAATATCTCACTGAAACTAAAAATAGTGGTATTTCTTTAATTGTTGTATACTGATGAAGTGTGCCAGTCTTGTAACACCACTTCCCACAGAAACTCTTTCCCCCTCTAGAAAAGATAAATTGTGTGACAAACTCTGGACAAGAGTGTTCATAGGCTTGCTGATAAGAAGGGTGAAGGCCTCTATTTAAGTATAAAGGCTGTTTTGTTGCTCTGCCTCTTCTGTGATTATGGCTATGCTTTTCTGATCTTTATCTTGTTAAAAATATTCATACTTCTGTTTTGAAAAAAATATCTTCCATGGTTGTACAGTATTTTTCTCTACTAGTAATGTGAAGTGGTATGAGAGAAGATCTTTAAAGAAGTCAGTGGACTAATTGACTACTTGGATCTCAGCTCCATGTGCCAAATCATATTATGGCAAGAAAATGGGTGTTTGGAGTATTTTTAAATTTGGCAGCTCAAATTTTGTACTCAAGAGTCTAAGTGCACAAATAGAGAACTGTAAGTATGTATTTCTGACCTTCTGATCACAGATATTCTTCAATTTCTAAGGCTAGTAAAAAGTTATAAATAGAAAGTACAAATTAAAAATACAAATTAATGTCCTCCAGAGTAAACTAACAGTGTAATTTGGTGGAGTGCTTTGAGAGAGAAAGAGGAGGGATTGTTTTCATCCACTTACTGCTTTTAGTTTCTGACCTTAAAGAAATTAATCTCTTTCATTTTTTCCCCTTTTATCTCATTTTGACCATGTAAATTGTGGTGTCTGCATATATAAAAGTGCTTACTTATTAAAGACACTTCTGAAAATGTCCCTTCAACACTGAGTTGTGATTCATATGTCTCTCAGTGGTATTCTGCTGCTGCTCTGTAATCTCTGAGCACTGTTTACATGTCTTCATGGCTTGTAGCACTTTTGAAATTTCTCATAAGTGGTCAGAGGTATCTGCTGGGTTATTCAATTAACTTCTGTTTCTGTGAGGTTGGAGCCTGCCACTGGAGTGAACACATTCAAGCTGTACTGACTGATGCAGCTGCCTGTGATAGGTGCTTTATCAGGACGAGCTGCTCTCTTCAACTAAAAATGCCTTGTGACAATCAACATGAACACAGATAAGGGATATCTTCTTGCCTTAAACACAGATAAATGCCCTTTACTGCATGTCCCCTTTTCTACTGTTTGGTGATCAATATTAAAGGAGAACAGATATCCAAAGAAACATCCCTATCTTCCCTTTCTCCTTATTATTTCCATGTCTTGTATCAGTGTAACACAAATTTTTTGTCTTTTCTAGTGAGCCTTTCCTACATCTGTGTCTACAGTTCAATGCATTTGCTTGGCAGCTCCTTCCTTCCTTCCTCCATTGAATGTGGTAATTGCATCAATTCTTTCTCCAGCCCTTTTGTAATACTCTGTTCTCAGTAACCTGTCATAAATCTTTTCTATAAGGTTTACAGTTCTCCTCTCTTCCGCTGGGAATTTAAGTCATCATGCATCTTGAGTGAGTTTTGTAGGCTTTCAGGAGTTCTAATTGCCTTCTTATCTGTTTTATGATGAGGGTAAAACTTTTCAACAATTCACTCCCCCAAGCCTAAGAAAACATACCTCAGTCCCCTAGGATGCTTTCTTCTTTCTTTTTGTGTGGACTGTTAAGGGAACAAAAAGTACACCTGCAACATATTGAACATCTGTCACTGCTTTCCTTCTTTGATCAGCTAGTCCTCCTGTATAATTTCTTTCTGTTTTTTGTTTTGATGGCACGCTTTTCCTTTTTGTTTTTGTGGGTTTTGGTGTTTGGATTTTTTTTTTGGTTGCTTGTTGTTTTTTTGGTTTTTTGTTTGTTTGTTTTTGGCTGCCCTCTCTTAGTTGTTTTTCCATTTGGGAAGTGTCTTAATAAATTATATGCTTTAATTACTTTGGTTTCATCCCATATGTCTTATTAATTTCTTCTGTGGGAAAGATGAATTTCTGACAACCTACTCCCTTTTACCCTTGTTGATCCTGCTTTTTTTCCCAGAATTTTATGCTATTTTATGTTGATGATGCATGTTTTTGGCAAAATGGCACACAAAAAGAGCTGCTGATGTAGCTAAAAATTAGATCTATGCAATTTTTTCTGTAGCTATTTCTATAACTCTAAACATGTATTTCCTTGCCAAATGATTCAAATATCTTTTTACTGATTGCCTAGAACTAAAACCCAAAAAACCTATTGGTCCTATTACTATCCAAAGAAACAGACAGTCACACTGCTTGCAGTTTTTAAAGCTCTCACTGCATGCTCTGAAGTCAGTGTATGGTGTGTTTGGTTTTGGTTGTTTGCAGTTGTTTTTTGTGTGTGTGCTAACACCTTACTCAGTGTGGAAGGGGGAATGGAACACATATTTGCTGAGTGCAAATGTCTGAATCCAAAGGAATTTCACAGGAGACTGGGAAATGTTAAATCAATCTAAACAATCAGGCCCTATTTTGGCATATGAAAATGAAAAAAGTACAAGTAATGTAATGAAAAAGTATGCAAAGTAATGTAAAAGTATGAACCATAAAGGTTTAGTTATACTTGTCCTTTTCCTCTGAGATCTATCAAAAGTTAATCTGCCTTTGCAGATGAAACAGTTATTTGATTCCCAGATACTTTTAGTAACACATTCCCTTCCATAAATATTTATTTATTAATAAATCTATATTTATTTATTGCTTTTTAATTTTATTCAATTTATTTTATAATTACATTTATTTATTGCTCTTCCAGCCTCTATTGCTGTTTTTTTTTGTTAAAGTTATATAGTCCAGGAGATTACATATTAGTCGAGGAGAGACTGGGTGAAGTCACTACACATAGTTCCTGTACATGAAGGGAAGGAGCAGCTGCTTGTTGGAAGAACCTGCAGAAGTACTAAGGGCATGAACTAATGTCTTCTTTGCTGTTGTTGTTGTTTTGTATTGTTCAAAAGAACTTCTCCCTTCCTCAAAGGGGAAATGTCTTCTTTATATCACTCTGAAGACTGTGATAATGAATGGGTTTCACTGATCTGGAGACAAAGCTTATTATCTCAACTTGAGGTTCCTAGTTTAAAAATAAAAAGAACTTTGGGTTCTGACAGATGTTCCATAATAAATTTTGTGTTAAAGGGGTATCTTTTACTTCTTACATACTGCTAATGGTCCTTGTTTATGTTCTAGTCCTTTTTGAGTCATCTCTCATTGCCCAAATCCACTAGGGAATCTTTAGAGGTGCAATCTTTAGATGAATTCTCTAGGTGAATCTTTAGATGGATGGTGAAGGATTTTAGATAATTCCATAAAAGGGGACCTATTTCTCAGTGTTTGTGACAAAACTGTACCTAATCTGAGGTCATAAATTGAGGTGGTCCTTGTTTTATCACTTGTTAGTTGGGAGAAGGGAAATACACCACCTCTCTACACTGTCCTTTCAGTCAGTCGCAGACAGAAATTAAATCTCTCCTGAGCCTCTTTTTCTCCAGGCTAGACATCCCCAGCTCCCTCATCTGCTCCTCAGGAGCCCTCTTGGCCACCTGGGCACACCCTGGCTCATGTCCAGCTGCTGTCCCCAGCACCCCCAGGGCCTTTCCAGCCACTCTGCCCCAGCCTGTGGCTCTGCCTGGGGCTGCTGTGACCCAAGGGCAGGACCCAGCACTGGCCATTGTTGAACCTCTCACCATTGGCCTCAGCCCATGATCCAGCCTGTCCAGATCCCTCTGCAGAGCCTCCCTGCCCTCCAGCAGATCAACACCCACACCCAGCTTGGTGTCATGCCTGAACTTAATAGGGTGCACCTGATTGTCAATAAAGGTATTACACAACCCTCGTTCCACGTGGGACTGGCCACCAGCTGGAGGTAACTCAGTCACCACTGCTCTTGGGCCCCAGCCATCCAGACAGTTTTTGACCCATGAACTGTGCACCTGTCCAAGCCATGAGCAGCCACTTTCTCCAGGAGAATGTGGTGAGGCAAAGGCTTTAGTAAAGTCCAAGCAGACAACATCCACAGGCTTTTCTCGTCCACTAAGTGTGTCACGTTGCCATAGAAGAGATCAGATCTGTCAAGCAGGACCTGCATTTCACAAAAATGCTGGCTGGGCCTGATCCTGTCATTGTCTGGCATGAGCTGTATGATCACACTCAGGATAATCTGCTCCATAACCTTCCCTGGCACTGAAGTCGGGCTGATGGGCCTGTAGTTCCCTGCATATGACTTCCAGCCACTCTTGCAGACTGGCATCATACTTGCTAATTTCCAGTCCAACAGAAACTCCACGGTTCACCAGGAGTAATGGTAAACGATTGAAGGAGGCCAAAAGAAGAAATAGAAGAAACCTATTTGAAAATAAGGGAGACCAAGAAGAAAGGAACTTTTAGAGAAACCCTAAAAACATAAACAGAGGGAGAGAAAATGAAAGACAAATTGAGCTGGGTAATGTGTTTAATCCCCTCACAGTTTTTCCATTTCTTGTGCTACACATAATTCTAAATAGACCTTTTATGCTGTAAAGAAGTGCAGTAATGACTCCAGAATAGAGAATATGATGACAATTGCTTTGAAAGAATAACGAAAATTGATTTCACACAGGTTTTAAAAAAAATTTTATGAAATTATTTCCTTGATGACTCCTTGGAGGGGAGCTGACTTTCCATTCAACAGTTTCTAAGAAGATGGAGAGAGAGAATAACTTTCATACAGCAACAATATAATTTTTTAACTGTAAGGTTGATTTACACGAGAACAGATTGAATGAGATCTTAGCTGGATTTTTCTGTCCCAATAGCTTCTAAATCTGTTTTTATTTTATGAAACATGCTTTTGTTTTTCTTTCATTTCAGAGAGAAAACATTTGTATGCCTTACCTTGCAGTTCATAATTAATTTTTGTGCAATGCCAAATACTAACTCTGTGATCTTGCCACAATGTTGTTTGTGGTGAAGGAGAAAAGGTTGTAATCAGGGCAGAGACTTTTCTTTCAGCAACCTCCAAAGATGATACCCTTTAGATTGTTCATGAATGAAGAAAACCCATCTGAATCTATTTTAATGGTATTTGCATTCAATCTATTTTGTGCATTAAATGGACTTAGAATCATAGACTCACAGAATGATTCGGATTGAGAGGGACCTTAAGATCATCTTCTTCCAATGCACCTGTCATGGGCAGGGCATTTTCTCCTAGGACAGATTGCTCAGATCCCCATCCAGCCTGGCCTTGAACACCTCCACAGATGGAGTATCCACCACTTCTCTGGGAAACCTGCTCCAGTGCCTCACCACCCTCACAGTAAAGAATTTCTTCCTCACATCCAATCTACACTCCTTATTTTGTCCTGTCACTACATGTGACACACTACCCTTGTAAAAAGTCCCTCTCCTTCTTCCTTGTAAGTTCCTTTCAGGCACTAGAAGGTGATACAAGCTCTCCACACTGAACAACCCCAACTCTCTCAGTGTGTCTTCATAGTCCATTAGTGTCTCTCCTCCAGACTCTTTTCTACAGGTCCATTNTTTTCTTTTCTTTTCTTTTCTTTTCTTTTCTTTTCTTTTCTTTTCTTTTCTTTTCTTTTCTTTTCTTTTCTTTTCTTTTCTTTTCTTTTCTTTTCTTTTCTTTTCTTTTCTTTTCTTTTCTTTTCTTTTCTTTTCTTTTCTTTTCTTTTCTTTTCTTTTCTTTTCTTTTCTTTTCTTTTCTTTTCTTTTCTTTTCTTTTCTTTTCTTTTCTTTTCTTTTCTTTTCTTTTCTTTTCTTTTCTTTTCTTTTCTTTTCTTTTCTTTTCTTTTCTTTTCTTTTCTTTTCTTTTCTTTTCTTTTCTTTTCTTTTCTTTTCTTTTCTTTTCTTTTCTTTTCTTTTCTTTTCTTTTCTTTTCTTTTCTTTTCTTTTCTTTTCTTTTCTTTTCTTTTCTTTTCTTTTCTTTTCTTTTCTTTTCTTTTCTTTTCTTTTCTTTTCTTTTCTTTTCTTTTCTTTTCTTTTCTTTTCTTTTCTTTTCTTTTCTTTTCTTTTCTTTTCTTTTCTTTTCTTTTCTTTTCTTTTCTTTTCTTTTCTTTTCTTTTTTCTTTTCTTTTCTTTTCTTTTCTTTTCTTTTCTTTTCTTTTCTTTTCTTTTCTTTTCTTTTCTTATTTTCTTTCATGTGGGGTTGTTTTTTTTTTCTCATTAGAAATGTAGTCTAATGTTTAGAGCTTCCAAGATTATATCAGTTTCAAAACTCTCAAGTACTTCAGAATGGCATTTAGGTCTCTAGCTAGTCTAAAACCAAAATCCTGAATTTGAGAGTTGCTCTTGAAATACCAGGTCAGTACTCAATACCTAAAAGTTTCCCTAGTTCTATCTGCATGTAAAATGCAATCAGGGTCCAAGTACCAAGCAGGGATATGTTCTGTTGGATTTTAGGGGAATGAAGTGTTGTCTTTAAGCACTTAATTTAACTTTTGTTAATGAGCATGGGCCAGTGTAGCAAGACACTGCAGCTGTATTATTTTGGAGGTGAGTTAAACTGCTTTCAAATAGCACTATCCCTGTCTGTCTTCTGCCTCCCTACAGCATAAGAAAAATTTGGCATGGGTGCTATGGAAAAATACTTGCAAAGAGAAAAATGTCATATTAGTAAAACCCATGCAATAAGATGTAAGTTTTAATACACTCTTTTCTGTTTGGTCTTCTTCTAAGACAGATTTTGACCGAAAATGAAACCCCAAAACAAACACAGCTTCTCGGTAACAGTAACTTCTAATATCAAGTAAGTAAAAATATGTTAGGTAAAAGAGAAGCAACTGTTTTGGTGCAACCAGTGTAAAAAGAAGTAGTGCTCTTTACCTCTGACACCTCATGTTTTGCTCTAAACCAAAACCAATTGTTTTTCAATGGAGAGCATCACAGCATAAATGAGGTGCAAGGAGACAGAGCAGGTAAGTTAGTCCTGTGTCTGAAGCAGCATGCAGATGTTTCCAGCTAACAGACTGAGCTTCTGCAGTGTGCTTCTCAGAAGCACAGCCCAGACTGCAGCACTTGGACATGACTGTGTTTTTCCTGACAGGTTGAAATTCTGCTTGGGAGGGGAGAGGCTGGCAATACACTATGAATCCAGTTCAACCCTGATGTAGGACTGCTTTCGTTCAGTTATGAAAAGATGAATATTTAATCTGAAAATATTTTTTTTTCTGTGAATCCTACAGTAAAAAGCTTCAGTCTTGTTTGTCATGCTAAATTTTTTCTCATTTCAAAAAAATTAGACTGGTATGTCTTTTGTAGGAGATGTATCTCTGACTGTTGTTTGGCCAGCTGTTTCTTATTGTCCGGGGAACAAAAATTTGGAGTCCTAAGGCACAAACTACTCTTACAATAGCCACATCTGTTCTGATTAGGTAATGCCCACTGAAAAAGACTTGAAAAAATGCAGAAGTGTTCACTTATTCAGATGATATCATATTTGGGTCTGAGGAAAGCAGTGGCTCTGTTCAAGAACTGTCTCATTTAAGAGGGGTCAAAATTTTGAGGCTGGGAAGAGATCATTCTACAGAAGGCATCAACGGCAGAGCACGAAGACTATGTTGATACCAAGGAGTAATCACATTATATATCCAATGTCTCGCAGGAAACAACAGTCACTATTTTTTACTTGTAACAGGTTGCTCTACTAAATCCTAAGATTAAAGCAATGTATGGAAACCCTATTGCCCTAAGTGGTACTGGTATATCATCAGGAACACAGAAAGGCTGCTGCTTTCCAGTCCAACAGAATTTTCAAGACAATAGGTATTGTTTTCTTTAGATTGTGTTTAATAAGCCAGCAGGTCCCATGCACAAAAATATGCCATTTGATTCTGAGAAGAAGGCCAAATCAAGCTATCTAAAGTCTCAATAATATGCAGAGAAAGGTCTCAGAATCAAGGGCTGTTATAGCAGACTGTGCTACACAGGACAAATGTATTTGGACCTGAACAGTTACAATTCAGATAGAAGATGTGTTCTGATTATGTGTCCAATATTTCAAAAGGAGAAAGAGGAGATATTCACCAAGCCAGACCACTGACTGAATAGATTCTGTGTTCACATGCAAGGTTAGGGGTCTTTTTAGAAAACAACCCATTATCTCATCCTATGTACAGAACTGGGTGAGATGCTGTTTTACGTTCACAGTCACCATTAAGTATTTCACACACTTAACATCTCCCTTATCTCCCTCCTCTGTAGCCTGTGGGCTTCCTTTCAGTGTCTATACACTTGACTCAAGTGTAAAAAAAACATGTGAAATCTGTCTAAGAACAATGGCTGGAGGCATTTTACTTTCTTTGTGGAGAAATTCGAGATCAGTTTTCAAATGACAGATGTGAAGCGTTCTGACACTTTAATTCTTTTACTTTTCACTTTCTGCCTTGGTAAGAGGAATTATAACTATTCATATGAGGATTTACAGGAAATGAAATAGTTTTAGTTACTGTGTATACATGACACAATTTGCCATATCAGCACAAGGAAGAAGCCTCTACGGATTCCCTTTATTCAGAAGGAGTTCCATACCCTTGCTAACATGAAAAGATTAAAAAAGCTCAGGAGGGCTCTCCTCCTTCATATCATTCTATTCAGACCCAGAGCTGCCTTTTTATTCACTTTCACACTTTCATCCAGACAATTTAAAGGACTTGAGGTTCAACGCATACTAATTCCTGCTGTTTGCAGACAGGTGTTACATTGCTATTGTCATGACACACCTGGGAAAGAGAAATGCCTGTAAGTGACTGGATAATCAGGCTTTAAGCCTCAACTCTGTGTTAGCTTGGTTCGTTGCTGCTGGACTTAGTCAAGCATGAAAAGTATTTCTTATCTTACATAGTCTATATGATATTAAGGATAAATGGCATGTCAGAATATATTTTCCTTCCAAGGAGAAGATTTTTTTCCCTCCCTCATATAAATCTTCAGAACATGATGAAATTGACATTAGTTTTGAGGGCATAAATTTACTTTTATAGCCAGATTGAGTCTAGTGTAGGGTTGCACGTAGTAGAGGAGTAATGAAGTTTGATCATGTGATGGTTTGACCTGTCTCATCTGGCATTCTGATAAGCAATCTGTGTTGGTGAAACGGCAGCTAGAAGGCCTTACAAGCATGTTTGAGAACAAGACAAATTCATAACAATTGCAACTATTTGATAAATGATAGAGTGCAGTTCAATATGGATGGATACCAAACGCCACTCCTGGGAATAATCTGTTGCTACAATTAAAAAAAAAAACAAAAACAAAACCAACCTGCTAATCAGTAGGTTAATAGAAAAGAATTTGAGAATTATATAGGTTCAAAACTAAACATCATTAAAAAAAAAAACTGTTCAAATGGGAGAGAAAGGAAAGGCCATGCTAGGATGTACAGACAGGGGTATTGTGTGTTAAGATTCATTCCTCTGTTCTTAGCACAAATCAGACTTTGGTGAGATTGCTGTTTCCAGCTTTCTTTAGGTAACACAGGTAAAGAAAAATGTAGCTGGGAGAAAAGACAAAGAAGATTAGTAGGAATGATTTAGAGATATACAAAACATGACTTAGGCAGACAACTAAAATTTTGGGATTGTTTATTCTAGAGGAGATAAAGGACATGATATATCTTACAATACATAAAATATTGCTGCAGAGCAGAAAAGGTTATTCATTCAGACTGGTACAAGAAGTTACAGATTGTGCTACTGCAAGAGAGATTTAGGTAAGATTTTAGGAAAATATTTCTGAAGATAAGAATAGTCATGCACTGGAAATAAAAAACAACATGTGTGGAGTATTGAGGGAGGAAGGTTAAATTAAGTTAAATGTAAGTATATCTGATTATGTCCTGTCTGTTCTGATTTGATATTTAGTGGCTATGTTATTATTATTTGGAAACTCAGTAGAACTAGGATGCTATATGTAAGCAGAGAGCCAAAAAAGCTTGAAAAGAGAAGTTTCAGGAATATTTGTTTCATATGTAGCTCCTTTAGGTGTTGGTGTAGCTTTGGTACTAAACATTCTTGATTAATTCACTGCTGTTAAAGGACTCTAGACTTTGATCCTGTTTGGCCTTTGTACAATAGCATCCCTTTTTCCCTTATTGGCATTGCAGCCTGTATTCTCCCTTCCTATTGTGAAGTGCAATAATTAGTGCACAATAGTGCACAATAATCAGTTCACTAGTTTGTGAATAAATAGCACCTCAGCCTCCAAACTCCTTTTTTAGGTGCATTCATACTATAGGTAATCAAGGTAGAAATCAATAGATAACTTGAGGCACTGAGTCTTTCTTTGTGTGAGCTGTCTTTGGACTTGCCCTCTAACCAAGTTTAACATATTTTTCTTCAAAAACTACATTTCACATCGGGTGTCCAGAAGCCAAATGCCATCTGTCCATAGCTGTGTGATACTGTATTGGCTTACTCAAATGGCTCTGAATGCTTGTGGCTTTCTGAGGTCACAAGGGACCACTACTCCAAAAGCCACACTGTGGAAATAGCAAACACTTTGTCACTATGGAAGTTTTTTACTTGCTTCTCCCCCTCCTGTCTGGAACCTGAACTAAACCTGTGGTCTGACAACTGAAAGACCAACTTATATTTGTGAAATACAGATCAGACCAAAACATCAGAATGGCCAGAACAGAAAGAGCAACACTCCACGGTCTGCTGCCAGTCTCAGTAATGTTGCTGCTTTGATCAACAGTCTACAAGAAGTATTCTCAAAATTAAACAACAATAAAAAAGGTTGCTTACCCTGCTGTAGTTTTTATCATATGGTAAAAAGTCTCAGATTTCTGCATGTTTTGGTGCTGTCAGAAAGCAGGATTTAATTTGCACTTGAATAAAGGAAGACTGGCAGCTACTCCACAGTTCTGTAGGGTAAATAAACATTAATTTTTCATATTGAAAGCAGAACTATTACAGAATATTATGCAGTAGCCTGTGTACCATGGTTGCCTGGCTAAGATCCTTACACAGATACAGTACTTTTCCAACTCCTTCCGAAGGCCTTGAGGTCTCCTGTTGTGCTTCTGTTCCTCCAAATCTTAATCACGCTTTCCTAATGATTCCAATGCACTGAGATTGTTTGGGTGCCTGCTGATTTTCACATGCTATAATGTTCTGATGTGTATGGTAGTGCTCATCTGGTGTGAATTTTTTAATCTGAGCAATTTTCACAATGATTTTAGACAGCAACAATGACAAGTTTCAGCCCCTAAAGAATTAGTTTGCCAGAAAAACTGTTACAAATTGACTGGAAGTAAAGTCGATGAATGAAAATCGTTTTCTAAGAATAGAGCTTGAGAAAAAAGAAACATGCTTATTTTACTCTAATTGCTTTCAGAAATACTTGGTCCTGGTACTAATTACTTTGGCTTTGAAGACTGTAATTTCTTCACCTCAGTATTTTTTAAAAGTTTTTTATTGGCGTTCCTGTCATTACTCTCCTATCCATTCCCTATTCTGAGACTGCAGCTGAGAATGTCCTGTCCTGTCTGCTTGTGAAATCATGTCTGTGTTACAAAGTCCCTTTTGAAAAATATCTTTTCTGCATTTTTAATACCCAGGTAGCTACTGAATTCACATCTATTTCTCACTTGTGCATTCATATTTCTGGTAAAGCTCAGGAATTCCAAAAATAATATCAGAGAGGAAAACTCAGAAGCTCATTGCTTTTGTGGCTTTTTTCACTGAGGCCAGTTTTAGCCCATGTTGCCAGACTGTACACTTTAGTTCTATATTGTATATTTAAGCTGTGTGTGCAACAAATGATGTTTTCTTAGCCTCTCCATACAGCCTATTAAACAGTGGTTGGAATACTTCCATCTGTAAAGCAAAACCTTTGGCATAAATAATATTGTTGTTTGGATAGGCTAGACGTACTTTTGCAAAGTGACCTTCTAAAAATATTGTCTGAGGTATGACTGAGCCTAAATTATATGACTGTGAGGCAGTATATTTTGGTCTCTCTGGTATATGAGGTCTCATCTTGTAGCAGTGAAACCACCTGAAATTAAACAAAAAACAGTAATGTGCATCAGATTTAGAAGCTGAAGAAAGCTGGGCTGAGGTTTTCTTTTTTTGTTGTTGTTTTTTTTTTTTAATCTATTTGCAAACTTTCATGCAAATTCTTTGTTTGGCAAAGGCAAACGTTGCCTAATGTGGTTTTCCTGTCTGATGATTTTTGTTTATGTAAAATAAAATTATATGAAACACTGTGAGGAAAATCTTTTGGCTACATTATAAATATTAGTAAATCTGGAATAGTTGGGTCAGAATTATTTTTACTCTCCCATTTACAGCTCTTTCCAATGTTTTTTTTGTTGTCATTTAGGACAACTTGGTTGTTTGGGTGCCCTAAACAAAAACATCTTGTACAAGATGCACAAGATGCATATTTCTCTTTCCCCTCAAGGGTCAATCATAAAAACTGTCTTCCTAATCTTTAGGACAGGGTAAGGTATTATAGTTAATGACCCCATTTACTAGCTCATGCCCCTGAATCGTTATCCAGATGTTCATACTTATTATACCATCTTGCCAAGTCTACTTGAACACTTAGGACCAACTCATGCTCTGACATTTGAAATAATTCATGTGTTTAATGTGTAAACTCTTTGGTTTGTATATTCTGTAAATGTACGGGAGAGACTACTGTAGCTGTAATGGAAATCTTTTTTTAAAATGACTGACCACATACTGGTGGTTATTTTCTGCCATTCCAGTGAAACAAATTTTTAGATGGAAAGATGCAATACCTCATTATACAGGTCAGACCATGCTTCCCAAGACTGTATAAAGTCTCTGTTCAAGCAGGTGAAGGAAGTATCCTTTGAAAGCAATGTTGTACTCAAGTCTGTTTGACTCAGAAGTTACTTCTGAAGAACAACATATGTGATTTTGGAACCAAGTTTCAATAGTGGCTGCAAAAATGTGATCTTCCAGACTGTGTTCAATATAAAAAGGTTCAGCTTTCAATGCTTTATTGCTGCCAAACAAAGCTGCCAAAACTAAAGGCTATCCTAGGGCTATTCTGTAACTGTGCCCTTTTACTACTACAAACAAATCACAAAGGGCAAGTGTGCAGCTTAAATAACCTTAGGAATATTGGACTTGACTTTCAACTGTGTAATACCCATTGACGCAGAAATATGACCATTATATCGTGCTTTGATCCAAAGCCAGTGCATTTCATAAATTAGAAATAGGAACTATAGCAAAAGCTGTTCATATTAGGACTTGCTTTCTCTTCTATGTTATCATCTAGGACAAGAAGTGCAGATGCCCCACCTGCCTTCTCTATAAGGATTTTTTTTTTTCATTTAGATTTCGTGAATTAATATTAAAAAATGCAGATTTTTTTCTGATGTCTCAAGGTTTAGGACATTTTTTCCCCCCCAGAAGGTATTGTCTGTAGTTTTCTTTCATGTCTGTAAATTTACAGTTGTTAAGGCAGGGTCCTTTGTGTTTTTTTAAAACAGTGCTTTAAGAGAAGGTTATTAGTATCAAACAACTTGTATTTTAAAAAAA
Organism: Sitta europaea; assembly: GCA_013400255.1. Taxonomy (NCBI): domain Eukaryota; kingdom Metazoa; phylum Chordata; class Aves; order Passeriformes; family Sittidae; genus Sitta; species Sitta europaea. The sequence continues at coordinate 409,578 of VXBS01009070.1, read as the reverse complement.
GGCCTTAATATTTTTACACCCCCAAAATAGCTTTCAGGCTTTTGTACTGCTTTGGAGTAATACCAGACAATTGCAGGTTATAATCAGCAGGTTGTCATTCTGTTGCCAGATTGGGTACAATGCTATTTTGGTATGTGTTTCAGGAATAAAAAATTTAAAAAAGAAAATATATACAGAGGAAGTGTTTAAAACATAAAAAGTTTAAATACAAATTTTAAGCCTACTCTCTGAAGTTTTTGCTTTGTGGTTTTTTGCATTTGTAGTATGTACAGAATCTACACAGGCACATAATAAAATAAAATGCAGCTTCAGCTTTGTGTGTGACATATCTGTCTGGTGGTTCACAGATTCTATAGCTCAGCACTGGGAAGTCAGGAGACATACAGAGAGCTGGAGAGGACAGTGAGGCAGAGGCTAGCTATAAATGCAAAAGCTATCGAAAGGTTGAAGAGGGAGAGGACATAAATTCTTTCTCTGGCCCTTGGTAATAGAGGCTGACATGGAAGGCATGATGATGAGAGAAGTGGTGATGAAGACTGTGGAGGCAGAAACCAATTCTTACGTGTCTGTGTGAGATGCACAAGAAAGACTTGCAGAAAGGGCTATTTAAACAGTCTTTTAATCTGTGGCTTATAAACAAAACTTGTGCTGTGTGAGCAGGCAAAAAGAAGTAAAAAATCAAATGGAAAACCCCATCTGTGATGGATACTGAAGTGGAAGTGAAATCCTGCCCAGAAAAAAGTACTGTGAAAATGAATTCAGAGGAATACTTTATTGTGACAGCAGCTGAGGTGCACAGGCCTCTGGCAGGCTGTGTGCCACCTGCCCTGGCTGCCTTGCAGTCCAGAACTTATTCATCAGGGAGCCCTGCTGTGGGTCCAACGTATCTGTCAGTTTGCATGAGGAATTTGTGACTATTGAGCTGGAATGTGGCACATCTGCCCAGAATAATTGAAGGGAATCACTTTATGGCACTTGACTGGGAAATAGCAAACTTCTGGTACTTGCTATACTGGTAGGGCAGGAATGTGCTACCAAGGGATAATCAGATACGTTAAAAAAAAAATTTCAGTTTATTCTCTATGCTCTATGTACGTCATCACGAACTTTATACATATACCCACTCTATGACCAGCTCATTCTTTATTACAGTGAAAGATGTAAGCAAATACCTACATCTTTTACTGAGAATATACAGGTAAAGTCCCCTCATCTTCCAACAGTTCAAGTATGTTCATCATTTAAGTAATGACAGATGCACATGTCTCTGCCAGAATGAGGCAGAGTCTGGAGTTATCCTTTCTGTCTGAAGCTAGTTTTTATGTTGCCAAAACATAATTGTGTCTTTTGCAAACTTGAAGTGCTCTAGACAAAAGCAGACAACATTGCTGTGTAGTTATTTTAACCGTTGTAGTTCAGACACTTTTCTGCTGGGGAAAGGAGACAGTTTGGGAAAAAACACTGCTGAATCCTGCTCATGCTGGAAGCCAGCAGTTCGGGGAAAGCTGCATAATGTGGCATTGCAGACTACACCCCTAGCAGCATAGGCATAGTGGCTATTTGACAGAAATAAACCAGGCTCTGTTGTACTTCAGGGGTTTTCTAGCTACAAAGCAAAAAGGGCACATTGTACTAGCTGTTGGCATCACTGACAGCATTTGAGGCAAGCCTTTAAGTTCTTCTCCAGGATCTTACTACTACCAGATGTGGCCAAGAAGGACCTTATCTACCCAAAATCCAGGTGGTTTGGATAAAAAAATGTTGACTTTACCAACACAATGGTATCTGCAACAATGAAAAGCTTTTACCCCACCCCTTTTTTTCAGTTAGGAAAGCCACATTCCCTCCTACAAAATGAAAGGCTCAATTAATACTTAAATTAAAAGAAAGGCAGGGATGACTGGAGGGACTGTCTCGGAGAACATCTGTCAACACTGGCCCATTGTGTTAGTAGCAAAGCTGATATACTGAAATTGCAGGTTAGCTACCACTAAACACCAGTAGACCTTTGGTAAATCTAACTCAAAATTCATATTCATAGTCATAGTCTGGGCTTATATGATTTTTAGCTTGACGTAATGAGTAATCAAAAAAGCACGTGGTGATGGTGGGGAATTAGAGCATATCCAACAATTTTAAAGACTGACTTGTCTACAGCAATTATTACATATCAGCATTGCAGTTTGCAAGCTGGGCAATCTGTGCTCATAATTAGCTTTTTAGGAAGTAAAATTTCACAAGCAACTGTTAAGACACTGCTTTTGTATTGGCAGTGCATAGACAAATGTTCCAAGCTCTATGTTACAATTATGTAGATATTATGCTCATGTTTATGACAGGTGAGGTGGTGGCCATAAGGGTAGAACATAGGAGATGCTTAATAAAGATTTCAGAAAATATAATCAGTCAAAAATCTCATTAACACAGAAAAAATTCTTTCTTCAGCCACAAAACCAACTCTTCCTTCAATTCTCAGCCACTAACCTTGCTCAGTATGACCGTTTCACAGAGAGGGAGACACCTGCCTACATTGTATTCCCCACTTGGTTTTCAGTATTGACAAATAAAGGTGAAATTCTGAGCACACACATTTCGCAGTCTATAAAGAACACTGCAGCGCTGCACCACTCAACATTTCATGTAATTATAGCAATGTCAGATGACGAGTGAAATAGGTTTGAGTTAAAATGATTCTGCCAGCCTAGCAGTATGGGAAACAGGCATCATTTTTGCTAGCAGAATGGGAGTTACCTCTTTCTCCTTGTTTCAGACAAGTGTCATCATTTGAACTTCTTTCTGTGAGGTTCTTACTCTTTGGTGTTGACTTTACCTGAGAATCTACTTCTGACATAAGCTTTTCTTAACTTTGCTCCAAATGCCTCTTAAATGAAATACAGTACTACTTTTGCTTCAGTGAAATGAATAAAATTTAGACACCTGAGCCCATTTCTAAGTGACTCTCAGCTGACTAGTTGTGATAATCTGAAGCTCAATGCACACGTACCAAGAAAACGTCAACATAGTTACTCCCTTGTTCTTGTCAGGTTACCAGTCCTGTGGATGCAAGGTCCAGACTTTTCAAACCTCTTCCAACTGAGTAGAGTCCTAACCCCCAAGTTAAGTACCCTCTTTGGGCTTCTCTAGTGCTTAAAACTGGGAATCATCTAATACAGCTTACTCAGAGCTGCTGCAGGTAGTTGGCAAAAATATTCAGCTAAGAAGGGTGTTGGTCAACTTGTCCATTCATTGACTCACACATCCTTCTTTAGTTTGCAGGAAAAGTACGTAATTAGAATATTTTTTTTTTTTATTCCAGGGACAGTAACTTCCTGGAATTGATGCTCAAGGTTCTTTTCAGACCTAGTCCTCACTTTAGCTGATGTTCACCACTTTTTCCTCCCTCCCATCTCCAACAGAATGGGGGTTTGATATGATCATTTCCTGTAAAAACTGATTTAAAATTTTCTCCACTAACAAAGCAATGAATGGAGGTAACAGCATGTGACACTAGATGTTCTTCACTTTGCCAGCAGCAGCCCGACAGAAATGACTTAATGATTAAAAAACTTCAACTTAGCTAGTTTGTGAATGGCCATGTTAAGGAATGTAACCCCCTCTTAACTTCTTTACACCATGGCACAGTATAATTCACTCAGCCTAAGAGGAGGATAATGACAGCTTTATACAGGATCTCACTTCACACGTCCAAGTTTTCTCCTTATCTCAAAGGTTTCACTGTGCATTAAAGCAATAGTATGTATTAATCTAACCTCTGACATTTGGGCCATATTAACCCACCAATGCAGGTTTATGTATCTCACACCTCAAACCCTATCAAGAAATTTGGCAGTGGCAGCTTGATAAGGACACCATACCTTACTGAACTTGTTCTAAAAACAACATCAGCAAAAACACTGCTCTGGTGGCACTTTTTAATGACCTTGTTTACTCTTCTTTAGCTGTTGGCCATTTGGGAAATTCATGTTCCTATGCAACCAGAACTGCTGTAAAGAAGGAACAATGAAAATTCCTGTTTATCTGTAAAAATATTAACACCCAGGGTTATAAAATATGAGGAAAGCCTATAAACTGGAAGCTTGAGCTGTTCAATTTTAGATGATAGAGTAATTGTTAAAAGCAGGTTCATGTTTTTAATGAGACTGACCACATTTTCTTTGTTTCTGTACTGGACTAATTAACAAATCAATCTTCACAACCTGCTACTTTATAGTGAAGTTTCTACCAAAGGGATCTTTCTGGTATTGCAACAAGTGGTTCAAGCAACCATTACAGCATATTCAGATTCTTTTTTTTTTATTCATGTGGTATGGATAGTGAAATAACACATCCAGAATAAATTATGCCAGCTTCCCAAGATGGGATCTGTACTGGAATGTGTATTTCAAAAGAAGGAGGCAATAGTCACATTCTCAAATTAAACTTAGCTTGTTTCTAGAAAGCTGTGACCATTCTAAAAAGTACTGCATCATCTTAATTCTGTGGCAGGGTGGTTCAGGCAGGCAAAGTTTACATATCTTTTAAAGAACAATGAAAGTAATTAAAATTGTACTTTCATAAAATCTTAAAAGCCTGCAGATGGGGTTTCCATCTTCTAATGTGACCATCACTTAGACAAATTCTCCTTCATTATGTTGAAAACTTTTTGATTACCATATTTTGATTAAACAAAGATTTTGACTACTGCAATTAAAAAATGGACCAAAGTCAAGTCAGCTCTTTTATTAAACACATCATTCCAAAACCCTTTAGAGAGGTTGGATAATGAATGCAGTGGGAGCACTTGACCGCTCAACTTAAGAAACAAATGATAGCTCTGCTTCAAAACTGTGCGACAGGTTCTTGAGAGATTCCTTTTCACACTTGTCTAGTTGTATTTTTAGGATCAGCTTACAAAAGAGCCAGTGCTTTATTGCAGTCACTTTCCAAGGCAGCTCTGGCTAACTTGACACTCCTTTTATCTCCTCTCCTTTTTTTCTCTCATTATCTTCTTGCTTTCTTCTCTTCTCCTCTTAGTTACAGGATTCCGTGGATCATAGATCTCAAAAGTGTCTTCATCCTGCATGCTTGCATCTTTCACCTTTCTGCTTCTGTCTTCAAACTGAAGCACATGTGACATCCTACAAAAAAAGCCAAATCCCAGCTCAGTGAAAGAATGAAAGCTACAATTTGTAATTATGATACACATGGCAAGATTTCTAATTTATTTTTGAGCATAGCAAAAAAGAACTGACCTGGGTTCCTTTTGGTGTTGTTTTGGGTTTGTTTTAAATTTCTTAGAAGACCCTTATATTTGAGGTGGTAATTTTGTAAAGACTCCTTTTGAAAAATACAGCTAAATACAGATAGAGTTATTTCTGATTTTATTTCACATCTAAACTCTGTTTTCTTGTCTTTTTCTATTTAGCATATCTTCCAAAATATATGGCAAATTTTTCCCAGGGAGTGTTTCTCAAGTTTTCCTATTAGTCACTTTAGACACCTTTCACCAGGGTGGAGCGTTTTACAAAAGTGGGGAAGAGTTTACATGGAAAATGCTTGCAGTAGGTACACAGAAGATCAAAAGGGGAATGCTTCATGTCCTGCTGCTCCACATTAACTTGGTTCAGATCATGCTTTTTAATTCTCTAGATACCAGACTAAACAAATGCCTTGTTCAATTCAATGTTTTTACTACTGTTCATCAGAAGTTTCCCCCTTAAAAGGTATTTCCCAATTTCCAGTAATCTGAAAACATCACTGTTACATAAAGGAGTAGTGGCACACGTGAACCTCAGGAGGTTCAACTAGGCCAAGGACTAGATCTTACTCCTGGGCAACTGCTGATATCAACATACACTGGAAGAAGAAGGGATTGAAGCAGCTCTGCTAAGAGGAACTTATGGGTGCTGGTGGGTAAGAAGCTGGACATGCCCCAGCCATGGGCACTCCCAGCCCAGAGAGCCAAACGTGTCCTGGGCTGCATCCAGAGCAGCGTGGGCAGCAGGGCCAGGGAGGGGATTCTGCCCCTCTGCTCTGCTCTGCTGGGACCCCACCTGCAGGGCTGCATCAGCTCTGGGGCCCCAGCACAGGAAGGACATGGACCTGCTGGAGGGAGCACAGAGGAGGCCACAAAGATGATCAGAGGGAGGGAGCTGCTCTCCTGTCAGGACAGGCTGAGAGTTGGGACTGTTCAGCCTGAAGAAGAGAAGGGTCTCAGGAGATCTTATTGCAGACTTTCAGTACACAATAGGACTTATTAGGACAGATGATGCCAGAATCTTTAGCAGGGTGTGTTGTTACAGGACAAAGGGTAAAGTTTTTAAACCAAGACAGTGCAGATTCAGATGAGGTAAGAAAGATGTTTTTTAAGACAAGGGTGGTGAAACACTGGAGGAGGTTGCCCAGAGATGTGATAGATAATTTTTTCAGGGCAAACTCATATATCTAGGCAAAACCCACACTTAACCTTTGGATTTTGTGTGATCAATTTCAAAAATGTCTTTGACTTTGATGGGACATACTGATCTGAATCTAACCACATCAATCTTTATAGCATGTCTTTGTCAACAGTCTTTGAGACAGAAAATCCAGGAAAAGTGTGAAAGTTTCAAAAGGGAAGATTTGTGGCCAATGAAGTACTACTTTATTGGCCTCTTGTAACATGTAAGACATTCTGAACTAAACAGTTTTCAAAGAGCTTTAGTGCAAATCTCCATACATAAGGAAAGGGAGGGTGAACCAGCTAAGTTACTGCAGATTACAATATAATACTATTAAAGAAACCAGAAAAAACCCCGAAGCTACAGACCAAATGTGATCTGTTTGAATGCTTTAGAAAATCCCTAAAAACAAAAATTGAGAATTCTCATCACAACTTATTCTTGACATATGTGTTTCATAAATACTTAAGAGTTGTTTCCAGTGTAAAAAACTTAGGTAGTTTATGACCCTGTCCACACTACTAACACCCAAACTTATTTTTTTTTAGTCATCTCTACAATTCAGAATAACTTAATGTACCATCAGAGTGACTCATGGTTGCGTATTTGTAGTTTAATTATAAAAACATTGTCTCACAGTGGAGGGACTGAAGTAATTTATTTTAGCTAACATGCTTTCTGCATTTGTCATACTCTTCCCAGCTTATTAAAGATGAGTACACATATCAGATCCCTCTGTCCTAGTCTGAATAAAGTACAGGCCTAAGAGATGGAGTCATTCCTTGGTGCATGGTTTTAAAGTGTGTTATAGGAGTGTAAGGAGTCCTTTCATCAACTCAGGTTTTCCAAGAATACTACAGCACCGGACACAACCTGCAGGATACATACAACTAATAGGAATTAAAATTAAATACAACTCTAATTCTTTGGTCAGGCCATAAAGTGCCCCAAGTAGTTTGTAAATTAGATGCAGCAGATTCAGACTAAGCAATATTTATTTCTCCCCAAGAGCTGAAAGAAGTCATAGTCTCTGACTCTTATTCATAACTTCCCACTAAGAAATTCCCAACTGTGATTAAAAATAAGCGAATATTAAGCAACTTTTTGATATTCCCAGAATCAATTTTAGATGCAGCATCTCAGAGGTAATGCAAAATAAACACAGACTGCAGTGGATATTTTAAAAATTATTTTCCTTCTCTGAACTTAAGCTTATTTTAGCAAGTCACACATCTTCCCAGGTAGACCTGTTCTGCATCTATATGAATGGTGAATCACAGTGAATACTACTTTTAAAAAGCAATTAAAATTTGGGTTTTTTTAAAAAGAATATAGGAAGAATTTAATAATTATTTCTATATTAAGCATTTGAATTTAATCTTACTCAAGTTCCTCCAACTGAAGTTTGTATTTGCATAATTTTCCAAGTGCAGAGTTAGGGTGTAGTTCCACAAACACAAGTTGCATAAGACTTTTCCTTGTTCAATTTATAGCTCTCTTCCCTTCTGCATGCTCCTGGGCTGGGAGAGGATCTGGCTGCCCAGTCATGTTTCTGTAGTCACTGTGCCAAAAGCAGTAACTTCATCTCTGTATCACTGGTCTTCAGGAACCCACTAACTTGTGCTTATCACTGATTGTTGACAGCTTGTTTTATGTAAGACACATTCAATTTTAAAGTCCACTTCTCTTCAAAATTTAAAGGATGAGAGGTAGTCAGTTCTACCAAGCAAAACTCAAAAGAAAACAAAACCTCAGTTTTGCAGCTTAGTTACGTTGCTAAAAGTTTGTAAAAAACCAGCTTGTCAAAACTGATGACACTGGGTTTGAACTACCTAGCTGCGCAAGTTGTTGACCTTCTTTAATATCAGACATAATTACAAAATTGTTTTCTTAACAGAAATGAATGAGCAATCTTTGCACGGACTTATTGCTGAAGAGGCTGGATTTTTACCCTGACCAAATGCCAGCATCCTAGAGGTTGACCATGGTCCTATCCCATGTAATGGGGGAGAAGCTGCCCTGTATTTCTTTCCTTTTGTGTTGCTAAAGAACATTCACTAGTTGGCTCTTTTCTGTATTCCAAAAATGGAATGTCTTGAAATGTTACACTGAAATACACAAATTAATTTAAGACAGTTTCAGAGACAGCACAGGATTTCGAAGGTACATGGATACTCTTATGGCCTAGTGATATTCTCAGGTCAGCAAACAGACCAGGCTCTTTTGAACTACTCTAGTGAGACAGTACTTGTAAGAAAAGATATGATATACTGTAATCCATCACTTTTGAGATGTGTGAGCCATGCACTGGATCTGAACCATATGCCAGCTGCTGACAGGTGGTAGTCATGTTAAGAGTAGCATAAAGAGAAGCCCTGCAGCCCAACACCTTTAGCCTTTCCAGAACCCCTTTTGATGGAAACTGAAAGTGGCAATCAGCGAAGTGAGTAATTTTGAACCTTGGCAAGAATAAGGAAGCACTATGCTTTCGCTCTGCTGATGAAGCTGAAACCTCCAGGAACACTCAAGCACCAGTGATTTTTATACTAACTGAAATGAAAGTGCAAAGATGTATTGCCTAAGACTTAAGTTTTTCAAACTGATATAGCTGTTGTCTGCTACCACTTGCCTACTGCCCCATCCAACTTTCCTTGCACAGTTGGCGCTACAGAGCAAACCTCTGGTGCCTGCAGGGAAACCTGGGACATTATTAAACAGGAAATCATCAATAAGTGTGAGCAAAAGTTACATCCTGCCAACTCTGCTGTAAGGGTAGTAGCTTCTGACAGAGCAGCAGTAAATTCTTAAGTAGTTTTAGGCAGGTGCCTGCACTTTGGAGGTGTCTGCATAAAACATTGCAGCTGGCGCCATACTCCTTCTTTTTGCACTAAATGCATACAAAATAAATAGAAGAACTAATCATGTTGCTATAAAATATAGAGTAGCATAATTTTGAACATTACGTCTATGTTTTATATGATAGTTATTGGGTCTTTCCATCAGGTAGCTAAAAAAGAATGCAGAAGGAATAAGTATCTATGTCAAGAAATTCAGTGTTGCCTCTTGCATTGTATAGGCTGTCAAAAAAAAGGGGACGAATATGGACCATAACTACTAGTAGTAACATTTATTTTTGAGTTGAACATTGATTGTAAGTAACGGGCTTCCTACTTTTCCCAATTTCACAACGCATCCCAAAAACAGCAACAGGTACTCAAACACTACTGCTTTCTGTAAATTATATTCTATTTGATGCTAATTTTCCTTCAAATACAGTAAATGTTGAAGTGTAAGCATCAATCAATGTAGGAAACATTTAGCACTGTCCTTCCATCATCCTTAAGAAACCTAGGTAGTGGACAGAAAGTAATGCAAATGAACACATGAGAAAACATGAGAATCCAGCAATCAAAGCAAAGGAGATGTCCCTCCCAAGGAAAAAAAAAATAGGCTGTTCTGGAAGAATGAACTCACTGTCACTCTCTCCACTCTACCCAACATAGTGGATAGCACAGGAAGAGGAGAGACATTCAACTGAGAGACATTTAAGAGAATAAAACAACAACAACAACAAAACAAACAAACAAAAAAAAACCACCCTGAGGAAGGGAAAGACTAAAAACATGTCAGATTGAAAATCAGAAACAGAGAGAAAGATACTTACCAAGATGTAAGTGAAAAAAACTGTCAAATGACATTTAAAAAGAAGTATAAATTCTGAATCAAAGCAAGAGAACAAGAGTACAAACAAGGCAAAAAGAATGTCAAGGCCATAAAACAAAGGGAATTTTGAAGGAGGAAATACATTAGTAACATCTAATATTTTTCCAGCTTTTTCTTTTTTATTTTTATTTTTTTTTTAATTAACATGCTACAACTAAAACAAGCTTCTTGGATCAGACTGCTGAACCAAGGTCATTATTCCTCGCATAAGTGTGTCCAAGAGTTTTACAAATAATTTTGTAAACACAATGCATCAGGAGAGAGGAAGTATGTTTGTGTCTCTGATGAAATCTGCAACTATCACTAAGTGCTCAGTGTAATACAAATCTTGTAAGCAAATAAGCAAATTTTGTAGCTTCTGTTTGTCCTGTCTCGCCACCCAGATTTGTCTTCCTTCTTGTGTAACATAAACCATCATTCCTCTTTTCATGCAAAGGAATCTTGCAATCCCAGTTTCTCTCCCTTACAGATCATTAAAAGAAGCCCAATTTTTTACCAAGTACTTGAAGTAAGTTTTAATTCTTACAGCAATGAAGGTTGATATCATTAGTACCATGATAGACCCAGTCTCAGAGATGGTTTAATCTCTTATTATCACTGTTTCACACAGCCACTTCTGTCTCAGAAAAGATCATTTGTTTCAGAAAACAATTTCCTTGAGTATTATTTGTCTCATTAACTCATAGTATTGGAGCTGCACTAAATTACCTACAAAAGCCTGTACTCTGTAGCACTTGGTATCTAAACCTTATACTGTATCACACATTTCCACCATGCCTAGTTTGCCAAACTATGTATGATTTCACTTAACTAAGATTATAATCAGAGAACCATAGAAAGACTGAGGTTGGGAAGGACCTTTTGACCATTGATCCAGCACTGCCAAGCCCAGTAAACCATGTCCTCTAGTGCCACATCTACATGCCTTTTAAATACCTCCAGGGATGGTGACTCAGCCACTTCCCCAGGCAGCCTGTTCCTATGCCTGACAAGCTTTGTGGTGAAGAAAATTTTCCCCGATATCCAATCTAGACCTCCCCAGGCGCAACTTAAGGCCACATGCTCTTGTCCTGTCACTTGTTAACTGGGAGAAGAAACTGACTCACACAATACTTTCTAGTAATCACTTCTGGTCATAGGTTTCTGCTGTGATTGTTACCACTAAGAGATTTCACTCTTTCTTTTTCTCAGTAGTTGCTTTCACCATTCCTTGCTTCTCTATCCTCATCTGCCTTCCTAACGATGGGATATCTCGTGTCTTTTTTAATGCTTTAATAACACCCTGTATTTTTCATGTTTATTGACTTGATATTTAAATAGAGAAATAAAGTTAGCTATTCAGCCCTAGCAAAATCCAAATAACCAGTTATTCCATATAAATTTTAAATGCTAAAAAAGTGCTTAGAAGAGCAGTGAGAAAACAGTTATAAATACAGCTATGTGCCATACTGCAGTCCACTTCAAACGTTACATATTTACAGCAAATACTACTTCAAAATATTGTTGTTTCAATCCATGTTAGTGATTATGATTCAGATTTTACACAGAAATTTAAAACTTTACTATTGCTATAAACACCGCCCCGCCCGCACTCTCCTGAGGTTAACTGCAAGACTCAAAAGAGTCTATTAGCTTACATTATTTGAGCTTTCCGCTGTTTGTGCTGGTTTTGGCTGGGGTAGAGTTAACTTTCTTCACAGTGCATGGGGCTGTGTTTTCGGTCTGTGCTGAACACAAGGTCAATAATATTGTGATGCTTTTGTTACCGCTGAGCAGAGCTCACACAGAGCCAAGGCCTTTTCTGTTTCTCCTACTGCCACACTGGTGAGAGGACTGGGAGTGCTTGGGAGGCTGGGAGGAGACACAGCCAGGACAGGTGACCCCAGCTGACCAGAGGTTTGCCATGTGACATCAAGCTCAATATATAAAGTGGGGGAAGGTGGAAAGGGAGATGTTTGGAGTGATGGTGTTTGTCTTCCTAAATTACTAACATGCAGGATGGGGCCCAGCTGTCCAGGAGATGGCTGAACACCTGCCAGCCCATGGGAAGCAGTAAATTCATTCCTTATTTCATTCTGCCTGTGTGTGTGGCATTTGGTTTCGCTATTAAACTGTGCATATCTCAACCCATGAGTTTTTCAGGTTTTACCCTTCCAATACTTTCTTGGACACTGCTGGTAGGGCAGCAAGCGATCAGCTGTGAGAGACTTGGCTGATGGCTGGGTTAAATCACAAAAACATGGAGGTATTACTGCTGCTCTTGCACAAAGCAAAAATGTCCCCAGTGTTAAAGAAGTAAAACTGATGAAAACATGTTTTAAAATTATCATACCAAGTCAGCCTTTACACTTCTGTTAACTTTAGCCCTTTGAATTTGTATATTACAGTTACTGGAGGACTGAAAATTGGCTTAACCTCTTCAGAATAACCAGCAAGTTTTGGGTTCTCCACAGAACAAAGAATTATTTGTTTCTATTTTCTCTTTGTGTTGACCTACAGCAAATGTGATGAGAATAGAACAGCAAAAATGATGAGAACAGAACTTCTGCAGATATTTCTAAAATAATACTTTTCAAGACAGTTTATTTGAATGTAATATGCTTAGTTTTATCAAAAAAATAAAGATCTCAAGCTTAAAAAGAACACCAAAGATAACAGTTTTTGCAAAGCTAACAATAAAGTAACCTAATCTTGGTTAAGACTAACACAGTATTGTACCCTTGGATTGTTCAAGATAGTACTAAAAATCTTTCTCTTTTGAAAGAACATTTAATTTTAAGTAACCTTTTAAGAGAAGGTTACTTAACTATGAAAAAAGGTTACCTTGTTCAGTGACAATCTCTGAGAAAATGTGATGAGTTCTCATACTGTCAGGAGAACTATGTAAAATTATGATGACTTACTTTTTCAAGCAATAGCTATTTTATATATAAAATTCAGTTATCCTATCTTGAAATTGCTTCTGTTCTATAACAATTAATATATGTAGTCTATTTACACTACATCCTTGACACTTTCACAAAAATGTTAAGTAGTTCGATGCAAGAAGAAGGATGCTTTAAATAGACAACTGCTCCTGGTAGAGTAGATTGGTATGGAAGACTAAAATGCAAATTCCAGATGTCGTTCCAGACATCCCACCAGTACAGAAAAACTCTACATAGCATTTACTACAAGGACATAGGAGCCAGCATACCAGAATAAACCAGTGATCCATCCACTACAGCATTTTGTCTCTGGCAATATCTTATACAACGTCTGATACTCTGAAGTCAGTCAGCAAATCACCTCCCCCAGTCAGGCACTATTATATCACCACAGCACAGAGCTGGAGTGAAAAGAAAGGAGAGGAGAATATTTCTAGCACAAAAATACTCCGATTTTCAAAACATTCAGGTTTCTCTGGACACCCTCCCTTTTCTTTTGCCCTTCCCTCTCTCATCCTCAATATATCCAAATCCTTACTTCTTAAAAATGTCATTGAATTAGATGAAGTTGGGGTGATTGAAAAGGTGTGTAAATATACAGGAAGCTAAGTCAGGCTAATAAAGATCATTTCTTCACTCTTCACTAGATTTTTCTAGAAATAAAAAAAGTCAGATTTCCAGACAGTAAATCTAACACTAGATATCCCTTGACTGAAACATGGATCATCTCTGAATTTAAGTCAAACAGCAGTCAAAACTCAGATTCTAGTCCAAGTAAGCTCAGATATAGAGGAATGACAAAAAAATATACAAGCAAAAAGCCCCACTTTAAATGCTCGGAGTTTCTCAGACATGCTGAACAGCTAGAAGCAATCAATATACAATGTCAGCAGAAGAATGATTTGTTAATATGAATTACTGACTGAAGTAGTGGGGTAGCGGTTGGCATTTACAGATCAAGCAAAGTCTGACCATATTCTAGCAGTACAGGGGTGAAGGTGAAGACAAAACTGGAGAAAAGAAAAGAAAGATTTACAGCAGAAGGTTTTTTCTTTCTTCCTTTAAAGGTTAGTGGCAGAACTAAAACCCAAACAAACGCTTATTTTTTTGCCAAATAGAAAAGTGTTTCCAATGTGTTTCTAATACAGACCTCTGGCATTCATTTATCCTTTGTAACAATCAAGTAAGTATTTTGTCAACTTCTAAAAAATGTAGTTGAGTAAATCAATGGCCTTAGCAGGAGAGACCTTAATATAGAGCCAGTTTTTCCAGACTAGTGAAGAAATGCTGGCTCAAGCCTGGATGGGAGGAGGGGAGCAAACATGGCTTTAATCCATCTTTGTGCCTCACTGGCATAAATTACAGCAGCACTTTTTCTGTCATTCCCCAAGCTAGCATCAGCATATAAAACAGACTGCAGCTTAGTTTTCAGGGGTTTACTGCTTTTGTCACAGTTAAGCTTCTGCAACTGAAGCTGCAAAGACCAGCGCTAATCTTGAGGAAGCCATATTTCATAACACTAAATTTGAGGTTTTGTAGGAAGCAAAAATCTGCATTTTATAAAATGTATATAGAATAAAGTTTATAAAAGAAATATAACCAATATTTTTAGGTGTCTATCCTGAAGAACTTCACCCTGTAAATTTCAATAGTATGCTGCAACAAATAGGAAATCCTGGAAATAAAATGGAACACATTATCAAATGTATATGGATTAAATACTAACAGTGCGAGTTGTGATTTAGTTCCTAATAGAAATTAAATATTGCAGTATAAAATCAGTCTAGTTAACTTCAACATTTACCTGATTCTGAAATTGCTATTTCAATTAAAAAAGACCCAATTCTAGCCTCAAACCAAATTCTAGCCTATACTCTACAAAAGACACTGAACAGTGATGCCTTGATACTGTTTTAAGGCCCAAATCTCTCCGTTACAAAACCTTTTACTGTGAAAATACAAGATAAGTAAAATATTAAGTGTTCCTACTCCTAATTGTGCCACATTTTTCATGAAATCAATCATAAATATTCTGAAAGGAAACTTCCTTGGCATCACGAACAAAAACACTTCTAAAAGAAGATACAGAGTGATGATGGATAGAAAATACCTTCCTTCGATATAAAGATTTATTTCTTGTTTGTTCTGGAGTAAAATAAAACTATCTCTACAAACTGGTTAAAAAATTCTACACTCGAATTATTGTCCTGTCAAAAAGAGCTGAGCACCCAATATAACCACAATATTTAAGTGGCCTCAGTGAAAGTTTTCCAAAACTCAGAATTGGGAACAGATTACAGTATCTCACTTACATAAACCAGGCCGCACTTTAAATGGTTAGCACTGAATTTCTGTGAGTTTTTTTCCCACAGAACCAATATATTAATAAAACCAGACCTAGTCCCTCTAATTTCTGCTAAAATCAGGTGATCTGATCTATGTGAAGCATCACTGTGCAAATCAAAATATTTTATTATGGTGGTGTGCTTTTTATGTTTTATATTCTTATTAATATATTTGTATTGTTCAATGGTTTGTTCCATGTACCCCCCTATGTTCTTTCCCTGTTTAGATTGTCTCAACTGTCATTTCTAGGCAGTTTTTTGTTGGGCAGCATCCAGACTCTGCCTGTCACTCTGTGACCACACCTGTCACCGAGAAGGTTCTGCTGGATTCACGGATTGATTGGGCAGAGTCTGGGCTGTCTCCACCCCGGTTTTCTCTATTCGTTACACCTGCGGTCTGTTTGCCAGAGAGCCATCCCCGCTGATCCCTGACTGGTCCCTTGTGAAGCCCTACCCCTGAATCCTCCCCCCTTTTTAAGGTGCTGCACGCTGGTGCCGGCAGGTTCCTGCGTGGGCTACCAGGGTGACCGAGTTTGTTCCTCACGGGACAAATAAAGTCCTCTGCTTAACCCTGCTCGGAGCCTCCCTCCCTCCTTCCTTCCTTCGCTACAGTCGCTTGCTGCTGGAGGAGTAGCCAAGTCCCACAGGGTCGGCAAAGATCACACTGCTTCTGAGCCGACCCTCTGCTGCCGTGGTGCCAGGGCTGGCCGGCACAGATAAAGACTGACACCACTACATTTTATGACCAAGAAGATATGTTTAAAAGCTTTCTAAGACACATGAGATTTTAAATAGTGCATTAAAGTAAGCATGTAGTTAAATTCACTTGACTTGGTTTTAATCCTCATTATCTTAGATGAGTTTTTTTACAAATAACTTAGAGGACAGTAGTTTTGACAACACCAGTAATTACCAAACATGGACATGAAACCATCCATTAAGCAAGACATGAAATACCTATCTGTTTAAAATAGAAGGCCATTACTTGTAACACAGTTTCCACACAACCTTTTGTGCAAATTGGAAGGTATTTTCAGGTATTGACTTTTACACTTTGATTAAAAAAGTCTATTTATCCTACACTTAAAATTAACCAACATTTAGAAGAGTTTAGACTCTTCTGGTAAGTAACCACATGAATTTCATACTAAAAAAAATGTGAAAAACTACCACCTCATTCCAAATTCCTATTTTACTCATTCTTTTTTGTCCCACAGTATATCTGAAAGCTGAACGGATTTATGTTATTTCAAATAAAAAGAAAGACTAAGTTTCAGAGTCTAGACATACTTCCAAAAAAACTTAAGTGACTTATTTACATTTGTCGCTTAGTTACAATGGTGACAGCGCTCCACAGGGAAGGAAAAAGCTGATCTCTTCTAAAGATTAAGAAGCTTTATGTTTCACATGTAACACCTTACATTCCACCCAGGAAACACTGCAGTGGTTCAGTTATGATGCACTGGCATTACGTGCTATTAATTAAATGAACTATGTAGCATGCTGGCAGTTTCAGTCAAATTCTGAAAGGCTGCAGAGTGTATTACTGAGCGCAGATAAAGGCCAGTGACGAGATCTGAATCCTGAAGAAGAAACCCTAAACTTCTAGCCAGGTGCAGAATGAAGGAAAAATTACTATGCTTCGCTGTAACACAAACTCTAAAATCAACTGGGTGTCTAATTGCAGCCCTGACTTGTGAACTGAGGGATTAATAACAGACCAAATCCTTCTACTGAGGATGACACAGATTTTGGCTAATTCCCTGGTGGCAGCAATTTTAATGCACTTCACATAATCATGTTCATCTGGTAAGGAACAACTCTCGCATGTTAATATTTCAGTTTCTACACTGAATATTAAAGGTCCAACAGGATGAATTTGGCATCTTCCATGAAGGCAAAACTGAAGAAATAACACTGTAAAACTGTATTTATCAGAATTCAGATTACCAGTATGGAAATAAGCTTTCAAGCAGGAACAGAATATTGCCTCAATATTCAAGCCTCCCATCCAGGCTTGTTCACATTATAGAATCATAGAATGGAGTGGGTTGAAAGGAACTTTTAAAGGTCACCCAGTTTAACCCCACTGCATGGGTTATCTGCCACCCTTCTGGGCAACTTGTTCTAGTCCCTCCTCTCTGAGTAAAGAATTTTTTCCTAGAATCTAATTCAAATATCTCCTCTTTCAATTTAAAATCATCACTCCTCATCCTGTCCCTATCTGCCCAAGTAAAAAGTTACTCTCCCTCTTTCTTTTAATCACCCTCTAATTACTGAAATATCTACTACAATAAAGTCTCTCCAGTGTAGTGGTGTGTTTTTGGGTTTTATATTTGTTCTATACTCTTTTTAATATTTTTATATAGTTTATGGTTTGTTCCTTGTACCCCCCTATGTTTTTCCCCTGTTTAATCTGTTCCAACGGTCATCTCCAGGCAGTTTTTCGTTTTGGGGGACACCCAGACCTGCCTATCATTCTGTGACCAAACCCAGTGCCTGGAAAGTTCTGCTGGGTTCATAGAGTGATTGGACAGAGTTCGGGCTGTCTCCTCCCTGGTTTCCCGGGATTTGTTACTCCAAATGTCTTTCTACCAGAGAGCCATGCCCTACTGAGTCCTGACTGGTCCCTGATGTATCTTTTCACCTGTAACCTCCCCCATTTTTAAGTTCGTGCACTCTGCCGCCCGGGCGGGCTCCTGCGTGGCACCTGCCTAGGGCTGACAGGGTGACAGGAGTTCTGTCCCTCTCGGGGGACAAATAAAGGTGCCCTGTTTCAACCCACTGGAGCCTCCCTCCTTCTTCTACTCTCGCTGCTAGTTGCTTGCTGCTGGAGGAGCTAGCCAAGGAATCCACAGGGACGATGAGGATCGGATCGCTTCCGAGCTGGCCCCCTTGCTGTGGTGGTGTCTGAGCCAGCTGGGGCCCTTTTACGGTGACACTGCTACACTCCAGAGCCTTCTCTTACCTAGCCTGAACAACCCCAGCTCTCTCAGACTTTTCTCACAGAAGAGATACTCCAGCCCATAATAATTTTTGTGTGTCTTCTCTGGACCAATTCAAAAAACTCCATGTCCTTCCTGTGCTGGGGCCCCAGAGCTGATGCAGCCCTGCAGGTGGGGTCCCAGCAGAGCAGAGCAGAGGGGCAGAATCCCCTCCCTGGCCCTGCTGCCCACGCTGCTCTGGATGCAGCCCAGGACACGTTTGGCTCTCTGGGCTGGGAGTGCCCATGGCTGGGGCATGTCCAGCTTCTTACCCACCAGCACCCCCAGGTGATTCTGGGCAGGGCTGCTCCCATTCTGTGCTCTTGTCTGGGATTGCCCTGGCCCAGATGCAGCACCTTCACCTTGTTGAACTTTATGAGGTTCGCATGAACCAGCTTCCCAAGCCTGTCCAGGTGCCCCTGGATGGCATACCATTTTTTTGGAGTGTCACCTGCACTGCTTAGCTTCTTGCCATCTGCAAATGTACTGGGGGTGCACTTGGTCCCACTGCCTCTGTCACTCACAAAGATACTGAAGAGCATCAGTTCCAAGAAGTGTATGAATGGCATGTCTTTTCAATCATCAAAAAAAACCCCATCATGATTTCCTAACCTATGTGTCTTCTGTGTCTTACAAGGTTCTGTAAACTTGACTGGTTTTATGTGCAATATATGATATTTTAGGGGTATGGAGCGATGATCATTTTGAGTTTTCAGTTACTTGACAAGGACAATTAAGTTTTAAATTCAAGAGTCGTATTTTGACTGTGAGACTGTATAAATAATGGAAATCCTACACAGATACATGCCAAATTGACTTGGCAACCAGGTGCGTTTTCAAAAAGCAATGTGGTGGCTTCCTTACTACAGAAAATTCCACCAACTCAAAAGCTGTCATAGCACTTGATATATTTCAGTATGCCAATAAAGCTCACAGTTTCAAGAAGCCTCCATTTGTTTTAAAAGATCAGAGAGAGAAGAATGTACGTCCAGAATTTTGGTTGAGGACATGATGTATATTTTTATAGCAGAGAATCTGTAACTTCCACAAAAACCAGTATTCCATATAGGAAAGTGTAGATATATTTCTTACATTTCACAAGCATTTAAGATTCCTAAAAATTCAACTGGAGAGCCCTGTTTCTAGGAGTAGACAGTTGTAGTTTGATGTCAAAGTGAAAAGCTTAATGTGGTAATGGTTGGTTAGTTCATTTCCACTTATGACTATATTGGATAAGAATATAATTACAGAACATATGTATAATATGAAGTTTTGAATGTTTATCTGAGTATTTAGAATTCATGTGATTTTGGCAAACAGGAGTAGCAGTATAGAAAAAGGGATACAATTTTAAAAGTGTAACGGCTAAATTCCAATAAGAGTGATCAACAGTATGGGTACAGGACAGAACTAAATTCAGCAACCATTCAATAGGAAAAGATTTGCAGCTTAGAAAGGATTGGAAACCATCAAAAAACCAGCAACAGAAAAAGTAATTCTTCCACTCAACATGGATAAAGACTCAGCTGAGTGCTGCATCTAGTCTCAGATTTCACATTTTGAATGAAGAACTTGGAACTCTCAGAATTACTTGATCGAAGGGTGTTTTACAGTACTAAGTATCACTCTTATCCTATTTGAAGAGGAATATTTTGCACAGATTAACTGAAACAATTTTTTAATGTACTTGACTGCATCAGAATTATTTTTTTTTGTTCTGGATTGTCTTTATGAAAAATATTTTGTTCATGTTCACAGGATCTGCATCACTAATTTCATTATCTGCAGATGCTGTAACACCTTCTGGAATGAAATCTGTGTTTGACTACAGTTGCAATTATTTGTTATTATCATCAGAACCCTGAAGTGTCACTATTACCAGAATGGGTACCACATGCATGCAACTATATGCATTACAGTAAGTCCTAAACAAGAAGAGTAGCAGCAGTGTTCTGAGTAACCTGTGCTTTATTTTCTCTTTCAAATTCAGGCCTATCCTGTAATCCAAGTGGTAAGTATCAAGAAGATAAACTATTCCAGCTGGGTCTTCTTCTTGTGAAGAAGATTTGGTTTTCATAATATTAGTCTCTAAGAAAATGACACCTAACTGCCAGTGTGATTGACCTCACCTACATTTTTGGGAAAAATCTTCTTGGTTAAGATTTTAAGCCAAGAATGTAACTGAGTTCTGCCAGATAATCTCTACCTACCTCTGCAGCACTCTACACAAGCTTTAAGAAAGAGAAGAATCTAGTAATGCATCTGAGTCCTTCTTATTTGGATTGTAAGCAAATAAAGAACAACTATTGACCAAATAGTACTGAGGACATCTAACAAACCATTAAGAGGGAAGCACAAGCACTAGTCCTCAACATGAAGCCATAAAATAATGCCTGGAAGTACTTGGACCAAGAATGTCTTTCTGAGGTACCCAGATGCTGTAAAACTGTCCACATACTTACTGTCAGACCTTTCTATTCTTTGACCGCTTCTCTGAGCAGATATCATGTTTATTATGATATTCTGGAATTCTGTAAGGGAAACTGGATTTTGATTGCTGCAGACAAATATAGAAAATCATTCTCACAGAGCAGTAGAGGTTGCAATAAAATGTCTCAGCAAAAATTCTGATATCCCACATTAAAACTTAGTCTTATGCATTTCTCTTCAGCACTCCTCACAACATTTCCTCAGATGCGTTCTTAGACAGTAAAATCTGGTAATAATTATCAAACACCATACACACTATTTACAATAGAGTCATATTTCTTCATTTTTTATTGCATAAAAAGTAGAATGCTGCTGAAAAGTGCCCAAACGTCTGCTATGCACCATGCCAATACAGCAGCTCAGCCAAATATGCAGAGAGAAGTTTGCCAAACAAAAGAAAACATAACAAATTGGTAATGGTTTCTATCTTGACAGAGAATGAAAATTATACCTCAATGTGTGGCCACTCATGGACACATAAAAATGTCTTAGAGGCAATCATTTTACTTCAGATAACACATCCTGACAGTAGAGCAAAGCATACTGGCAGGCTTCTCCCTTCCCATAAAAACAGCAACCATGACCTACAAAATGGCCTGGAAGAACAAGCCATATATGCATATGCCATACATCGTATTTAATAAAAATTAAATAAAGTAAAATTACTGTCTTTTGAGATGTAGATTCAAATTAAGAAAGAATTTAAAAACGTGAAGTTCCTATAGTTATCCCAAATATTCCTATACAACAAAGGTACTGAAAATGTAAACACTCGATCCAAAATATGCAATTTAACTTTCCGAGTGCTTCACACAATAATTAACAGCTTTCAGGAGATTTCATTGCTTTGTTAACATTGTTTATAGCCAATCTGTGTAACACACATTTTACAATTTACCTGGCCTCAAAGTAAAATATTTGAAAACAGACTGTCTCATCTGTCTGTAAAGTTAACATGAACACTTACTGAGCTGCAAAATTAATATGATATTACTTATTAGGCTATTATATGGTGCCATATTATTCTAAGTATTTGTTTTAATGCAATTCTGAATGCGATACTGTTTTCTGAACAAAAATACAACTTCATACTCTGAAATTACAACACTTCTTCATTCAGTAGGAATTACAATGGATAGCATTACTGACATTTAGACATCAGTAGTTAGAAAGAAATAGGAAAGATATGTTTGAACTCTATGAAAGTATTTAAAAGACTGGTTGTATTACTGTGACAAGAAAATATCTGACATGAAGATCAACTTCATAAAAAGTTAATAAAAAGGCCAGATAAGGGAATCTTATACTGGGCATGGAAGGTTTAGAACAGCTATTTGGAAGTATTTCTTTACCAACAGGGTGGTCAAACACTGGACCAGGCTTCCTAGAGAGGAGATCGATGTCCCCAGCCTTTCAGCGTTCAAGAGGCATTGGGACAATGACCTTAACAGCATGTGATAGCTTTTGGCCAGCCCTGAAGCTGTCAGGAGTTGGACTGGATGATTGTTGTAGGTCCCTTCCAACAGAAATAGTTGCTCTATAATTCCTGGAGGACTTAGAAGCACTTTGGTTACTCAGAATTATCTCAAAATATCAGTGAAATCCAAGGATTTCGAAATTTATATTGTATATTACCTCTCATCCTCAAAGAGCCTGAGGTAGGAATGGATATAATGAAGGATGAAACCACTGTTTGAAGAAGCAACAAAATAATTTTAAGTCATCAGAGATACATACGGTTGTCTTAAAACATCTGCCAAAAACTTTGTTAAAGTTTCTATTTTCCTGGTAATTTTGCTGTAGTTCTGATGGCTTATGCACACAACTATGAAAAAAAACTGCAGGCAGACAGGTTATTTTGTTGGACCAGCTGTAGTGTTTGTTTTATAAACAGAGATGACATATCCTTACAAAACTTTTTTGCTAGGATTTATTTTCTTTTTTCCAGGCATTTTATGCATTTTTGCATTATGCACACTTCTATGAGCATTTACCAGCATGCAGCCTAGAGCTTCAAGATGACACTTCAAATCATATTGATTTTTATCCCCTTGATTACCTAAGGTGGGTAAGTTTGCATGAAAGATGAACATGAGACTACAGGGTACACACTGATTCCTTGACTACAAGACATTGAGGCATTAACTTCTGCAGTGCTTTCACTTCAGTAATACCCTTCAAAACATCAGTTTCAGTAATACCCCACTGCACTGGGGTCAGTCACCTTACACTCCGTATGAGTCAGTCTATCTTCATGTCGTCCATCATTTAAAAATACTTACCACTCCTACCACACAGATTTAGAAGGATTTAAAACAACAGAACGCTAAATGTCATCTACTCTTATGCCATATTTTTCAGAGTGCAAAACCAGTACCTTTTAACTGACTCTCTAATGAAGCAGCTGCCTTCACATTTGGTGTCTTCTGCTACTCAAATTTATGCTTACCAAGTGAGACTATGTTAGTACAGCAGGATTTCTATTGGTAAATACAGAAATCAAAACAAAAAGAACTCACCATCCTTCGTCATTATCTACATCAGGTTCAGAAAGCTCATTATCAGGAGTTTCTTCAATTGCCTGGGTTAACTTTGTTTTAAATCTGTCCAACAATGCCAGTGTCTGAAATTAAAACACATGGTTTTAGAGAAGTTGTATATTTCTACACAACAACATTTAAAATATAAAATATTTTTATTATTTTGAGAAAAAGTACAATGAGAGTGATTGTTCATACGAATTTGGAAGAAAAACTCCAGAGAGGCAAGTGAGAGAGTGAAAGGTGATGGTGGGTGCAAGAGTGGAACTGCACTGAGAGCACCCATGGAGTGAGTGGGAAGGCAATGCTGAGGCAACAAGAGCAAGCAGGGATGGGCCTGTCAGGTATGAAAAAGCATTTCTCTCACTATCTAGTGAAACAAAAATGCATATTTAAGGAACAAATACTTGTAGCTACTTACAGAATAAAACAGCTGATTAAAACTGCTGACAATGAATTTAGTTTTTGGACCTGGTACTATCCTTTTTTAAAGTAATCCACTGTATAAATTGCAAACCATTCAAGTCTTGAAGACCCAGTTTAACTGGGTCAGGATATTTATATAATTTATGTTGAACTTGTAAATTTTGTATGGACATTGATAAAATTCAGAGTTTTTGTCTCAAATAAAATGAACCAGCTTAACTAATTCTGCAGACACAGGTTTCTATGCTGCACACATAGAGCTCATACTCATTTAAATCTGCTATTTTATTCTCAAATGGACATTGTCTGATCTTTCAGGGACAATGAACTCACCAAATCTCAGATGACACCTGAATATCATACCACAGTTCTTGCTTCTGATCATCTCAAATGTGAGTTTGATTATACAAAAGTCTTATGCCTGGGCCTTGTAATGGTAGAGGGGGGCTCTTCAAAAAAAAACAAAGTGCATATGCATAATTTGCACAGCCCACAGCCTTTTTTTTTTTCTGATATTTGAGACATTCCTGAAAATGAAAGCATCAGGGAGTAAGTGCCTAACTGAATTTATGTGGCAGGCTACATTTGATTTGTAGGTGATAGGTTGGCAACCTATATTGTAAAACACCTCTGTATGGCTGTGTATTTTTGTTTGGTCAAGTTTTTCAAATTTAAAAGAATAAAAACTAAACAAGAATAGAAAACAGAAATAGGAAATACCAAAAGTGTTCACTGGAATCAAATTTCCTTCTGGGAGCAATCTTAACTTGAGGAGTTTCCTGGCTTTTGATTTCTTTCAAAAACATATTTTAGCACTGCCTAGAGCAGATTTTGGAGGACTTTTTTGGTATTTACTTTCTTTATTTTATGTCTAATCTTCTGTTTAAGATGAGAGAGAGGAACATTTTGAGGATATTTGGGACTGCAAATTATTCTAGTTCTATAGGTTTCCATGCTACTGCAAACACTGTACTTGCAACACCTGAGACAGCAAATCTTTGCCTAGGTACTTGAAGGAAACAAACTTGTCCTTTTAATATGAAATTGTGACCAAAAAAAGCCACATTCCTTGTGCCTTGTCTAATTTTCTCTGGTGACAGCATTCCTGTGAATAGACCTGATGACAGAAATAATTTTGAAATATCTTAGTAGGCAATTTTGCAGTGAGTCAGTAGATGCTACACAGTGCTTCAAATAACTTTATAATTTGACCCTTGTAGAATAGGAGGGCTAGGACTTCCATTATTTATTATTTTTAGAGAAACATATCTTTTCTTCCTTTTCCTTAACTATCGCACTGAAGATGGAAAATGGTATTGAGCTGTATTGTGCTGAGGATCAGTTTCAAGGGGTGCAAGACTAAAAGAGGCTCTCCACAAGTGAAATGGATTACAATGAACTTGATTAATTATCGTTGAATAGTTGCCAGCAGGATTACATAAATAAAAATTAAGATCTACTAGAATATATATCCCTATCATCTCGTTTTCTGGTGATGCCCAAGACAGAACTGATATAAATTCATTAGACATGGTTTTAAGCCCCTTGATCCACACTGCCAACAGAGCTTTAGTACTCTTTGATTCAAAGATAACGGGATTTTGAATGTACAAAGTTTCCATAAACCTCTTAGTTTAGGGCTAAATCATCTTGCTGCATATACAAAGGCTTGCCAAATGTTGCTTTGAAGTTACTAAGCCTCAAGTTTCCTATCTCTCTAGATACAAAATGAGAACAGGAACATCTTCGTAGCTGAACTGACATGCACTTACAAACCAATGTGTCTAATGTATGGAACAGATTTTAAGTTGATGGTATTTGCACTTCATAGGCAGTTTCATATATTTAATAATTTCAGACTTTCCTATTTTAGAAAAAACAAATACCTTTGTAAAGAAAACCTTACTTAGCTCATATTTGCCTACTGAAAACTACAGACATGCTAAGTAATTCTGAATAATAATTTTAATTTAAATCTTAAACAGCTTCTCTTTTTACAGTATTTATAAACTATTTCCTTCATTTCACAACAAGAAGCACTGATGAATTTAGTATTTTTAAACTGTAATTTAAAATGTTAAAAACCACAGCTAGAACAAATGGCAGATATGTACTCTTCTGTCCCAGCGATATCTTACTGCAAGGAAAGCATAAGGTGAAGAAATGCAAACTCTCACAAATGTAGTCAAGAACACCTCTTCATGACTAGCATTTGTTTTCAGAAGATTTAGTAACTAAACTGGGAGCCTTTTCAAACACACATTGAAAATTCACTTACCTGTCTACCTGTGTAATTAAAATATTTATTTTTATGAATAGTAACTTTCTTTTAATGGCAAATAAAACAGATTTTAAACAGATTGTTTTTATACAAATGAAGAGATAAACATATTAAAAAAATGAATATAATTAATTTTCTGGATTTTTATTGCCTAGGCTATTAAACTATTACCTGATCTTCACGGGAAACTCCTTTCTTTGGCTGTTGTTTTCGCTTGTCTTCATATTTTCTCTTCTCCTGAAGGTATTCTTCAACAACACTGTTTGGAGCAGGTTCCTCCTCTGAATAAGGAAACATATTTGGTTAAACAAATTTACTTTGGTTTCATGATTTAGTGTCTTTTTGGAGATAAAATACCAAGCAAAACACTCCCATAAAACATTTCAGTTGTACTGCTTTCTCAGCAGTAAAATGATTTGTTACTTGCTGAAATGAAAAACACGACACTGTACTGGGCAGAGAATGAGTCAAAAGATTTTTGTTTCAATTATATTTTACTATGGAGCCAGGGAAAGAAGGACAACAGAAATAAAACCTCTGCTGAAAACTGTTGAAATTCCTTTAACCAGATAAACTTAATTTCTGAAGATCTTTCTTTTAGCAGTTGAAATGTTACTTGTATTAATATTCTGTGACTATTTGTTCAAAAGTAAACAAATACAACTTATAGAAAAATTCATAGTTTTCCTCTTCTGAAGGCTCAAGTAGCCACAAATCAAGTCCATGATTTTGCAATAGGGAAAAACCCCAGTATCATTTAAATTTTAAACAGAGTCCATCTCGTCAATCACAAAAAAACTTTTTTTTATATAATGAAGTGATAAATGGATGAGTCAAGAGCTACTCTTCTTTTGAACAGGGACCTCACTGTAGAGTATTCATTGTTCCATTAACTGATTAAAGAATAAATTATTCATTAATAATTTAATGGGATAAAAACTGAATGGGAAAATTGATCAACACCACACTTTCACATTATTTTCTCCTTGAATAACATTAAAACATTGTACATGTTGATTTAGTATACTTAAAATTTATGTACACATATTTACACTGTAACAAACAGAGGAATAAACCCCCTGGATGTTTATTGCAAATGATGAACAGAAAACATTTTTTGAGAAAACTGTTTCAAGAAATTTCAGGATATATTTCCTGGTGTACTGTAAATCTAAATGAATTTGCTGTTATCAGGTTTTTTAGATGACTGCTGATGGCTGTACAGAAAAAGTTCCTGATTCCAAATTAAATTTCTCTTGCAACTCAAGTTTTCTATAAAGTTTATAAACACAGCACTTTGTAATAAAAGGAAATAAATATCTACACATAAAACATATTTTTTACATCTTTCTACAAAAAAGTTATCTTACTTCCTTTTTATCTTAATTTCTACATTGCATTTAAACAACATTTCAACCCCTTCTATATTGTATTTTAAGGGCACCAGAGAAAATAATCAAACATGCTTAATACCATTCAGAGCTGGGCTTTTTTGCTGTTTTCCAGTTGATATGTCACATATAATCATGAACAGAGTATGACTGGTACCAGCAAGATAAAGAAAAATCCATCTTCCAGAATGATCAAAATAGATAAATGCATGCAGAACATTATGGGATGATTAAGCAGCTGCAGGAATGAAATCAAATCTGCCATAAAATCTCATGCAGCATAGTACCAAATGAACTGAGAAGGTCATGATAAAGCCACCACACAATGACAAAGCTCAGTATTTCCCCCAATTATGTCAATCTCTTCTACTAATTAAAAATTCCATTCTTAATTCAAGACCAACCCCAGAAACATTTAAACCTGGAATCCACCCTTTTATATACAGATGCTGAATTTAAAGATGTGATCCTTAGTCACATAGGTATTTTGACTAAAATTCAGTTTAATGTAGTGCAGCTCAAATACAATTCTAATATAAAAAGGGTAAAATTACCCTGAAGTTGTGTGTTTGTGTATTTTTATCACACTCTATGTGTGCCACTTACTGTTAATATAAATAATTTAAATTTCAGTTAAAGACTTCCTCTGAGATTATTGTTTCTTGGGTCTTTGCCTGTCAGAGGCTTTCTAATCCTCAACTTTATGCTCTCAGTCTCCTAGGAAAGCCTTTTCATAACTCAGACAAAAGATAATCAGATCCACTTGAACTAACTTCAGTGAGTCAAGCAAAAGAGCTGTGCCCTTGTATGCATCATATTTTTGCATCTTTCATTAAAATGACTTAAAAACATGCTTGTATGTCTTTATGAAGTCTTACAACCTATCACACAACATTTAAAGCAAGCAACAAAACAGTAAGGATTTTCAAGAACCCCCAAGTCAACAGGTTATTAACATTTTAAAACTTGAAAACCCCAATGATTACAAAACCACAGAATTCTTTTTAACATAAATTATATATTCAGTTTTTGATAAGCAGGAATTATTGGAAAAGTTACTGGTACTGGAAAAGTTACCAGTATGACTGGTAATTAGCAAACAAGGAAAAAAGTCCAGAAGAGAGAGACTTGGGAAGAAACTTTTTTTCATGTAACAATAGATTGCTGCCTACTACTTCATATCTCCCAGTCTGCAACCCAGATTCCCTGAAAGTCTTTTGCAGCTGAATAGAAAATAAGAGGAACAACATCACTGCATGATGGACTTGACCTTCGTAACAAGCTTGACAAATTTTGGTCCAGCTTGCTGATTCAGTGAAAATACAAGGATTGTGACTTTGGTACTAATCTCCTTAATCTAAGAGGAATTATTCAGACAAAAATTAATGAAAAATTACATGGATACACAGAAATGAAAAAACATTTAAATTCAATTTACTTATCACAAGATGCAGAAGGTAATTTAAGTTACAGGAATCTTGTAGACTTGTTCCCTAGGAGGATCTCACCACAGAGTGTAAATGGCATGAAGTAAAGAATTTCTTCTTTAGTTTGAACAAGCTGTGATGTATATTCTATCACTAAGGAAGGTGAGGGAAAAAAACCCAAACCCTTCCTTATTGAAAATACATTTCATCCTACTTTCAAAAGAATTTATAAGAACATTGCTATTTAAGTAAGCTATATTGAGTTACTACCAAGAAAGTCTTGAACTTACTGTGGCAAGATAATTTAAGTAATTTATTTTCTTTCAGACAGATTCTTCTAACCTGAAATTATGGAAAATACATGCCAACATGATGGTGTAATCTAACCTAAAACTTTGGGTTTGGGACATGGTTTACAATGATAGTCTGAAACTAAGGAGGAAATTCTTTAGGCTTTAAACTAGAAAGAAAGAGATTGATTTTAAAAAAATATGGAAGACCTTATTTTTGCTCACACTTAAATAAAGAACAGTTCAAATGATGTCAGTTTTTAACTACAAAATGGAGGAAGTATAACAAAGGCAAAACTTGATCCGAGGGCATTGAACTGAGTGAATGGTTTAGGGATGGATCAATTAATTCCTAATAAGAAGTGAAGGAGAAAAGAAAGCTTGGTAATTTTAATCTCAATTCCTAAAGCATGTGGTATATTTAACAACATAACAAACACTCCACAAAAGATGTGTCAGATGTGCTCAGTTTTCAAAACTGCAATTTTATCTTCCACTTAATGAAACCAAGAAATATGAATTCTATTTCAGCTGGCTGTGGTAGATCAGAACAGCATGATCAATGCTTATGCTCACATTGATATTGCTGTTAAAGACTGGGCTCCATTTCTAGCACTGTAGGTAGGGTAAACCTTGCTGTAACAAGTCCACCAATTGCGGCACATAAAAGGTACAGTTACACACAAATGCAGGTCTGAAAGTATGCAGACAATTTTGCATAGTAAAAAGTTTTTTAACAAACCTTGTACTAATTGCTGTTCTTGTAATTAGAATCTATAAAATTCTACAGATTTTATTTCCTTTTGAGAAAGAGATAATGAAACTGTGCATAAAACACTTGTTGGAAAAAGAAGAGAATATGGTTTGGCAAAAGTATTACCAGAAACACACACGAAGGGTAGAAACAATATACACTGTGACAGAGGAAAACACATGCTGATCCTGAAGATTTAATGTTGCTATAAAAAACCCCAAAGCCTATAGCACTGAAAAGGATCAATGAAAGACTTATAATTTTTCTTTGATAAGATATAGCTAGCATGAAGATTTTTAAACACACTTAGATATCTTACATTACAAAACATTCTTGATATGTTAAAGTAGTCCCATTAATGCAATTTTCATATGTAATCATGAGTTTATGCAGAACTGAGGTAAGATAAGAAGAACGTACAAAGATACATATATAAAATGGCATCCCAGTTTATTTAGCGGGGTTTGTGTATGTTTGAAATGTGGTGGGCCCATAAATTTTCTTCAGTATCCAAAATGTATTCTTTAGCAACTCAGATTGACACATTTCATATGATAAAAAACCTACTGGACAGAAATTCCAAGAAATGCGTGGCATAGCTAGACTAAATACCAAAGGGGGAAAACCTCAAAAACTTCTTGTTTGAAGAGAAAGAAATTATGATTGAATGTTTTAGTGAATTAAAACGGGGCCTAAAACACATTCCTGTATCAGTTCAGTATATTCCACTTTCAACTCATCAATATTCAGTTTATATTGCATTCATTTGGAATTGAAAAGGTATGCACTACTTATTTTAAAAATCTTACTGAGACTGAAATTTTAAAAAGAGAAGTTGATTTTGCTCCAAACCAAATAAAATACTCACAAACCATGAAAGAAATTCTAATATGCCATAATATTTCAGGAATTATATATATTTCAGAAATTAAAATAGAATTCCTATCAGAAGTTACAAATACGGAACTTAGAGACGCCTTGGATAATTAGTAATCACAACAAATAATTCACTTTTTCCAGAATCTGGAAAAAAAATTACGGCTTTAAATATTATGTATCTGAAACTTTAAATATGGTTTAGTGTAAAGTAGTGCAAAAACTAATACACCAGAAAAACAATATGAAATAATTTTATGCTTGAGAGAATTAGTGACCGCCTCTCCTGTATGTTTTTGCTTAGTACTAGTACTACTTATTGTTTTCTTTGCACCTTCAAGAACTGTTCAGTTAATTTTGCTATAGCTCTTGCGTGCCTAAGATCCTAAAGAGACACTGTTTGCCAAGAAGTTAGGTAAGAGTCAGGAAATCTTTAGCAACTGTGAACAATTGAATAGATTTGCTTACAGAATGGGCTTCCAGGGTTGGACTGATTACTATATTTTCAGTTTGCTACAGTGAAAAAAGCAACAGTTCTAGAACAAACTTACTAGTTCATTTAGCCAACTCAAATAATAAAATCTTGCAAGTAATTCCTAGAGCTTCAAAACACTTATTTGAAAGACCAGAGCAGATTTGCAGAACTGCAAGTTTCTAGTAAATGCTTTCTGAACTTTGGTAGCTTTTTGGCACATGGTCCTAGTCTAAAATACAGTTAATTTTCAAACATTGGTGGATTTTCAATACATGCTTAAGATTACTACTAAAATCAAAGCTGGTTTACAGTGAGGTTTTGTCCTCTTTTCTTCTGCAGACAGAGAAAAAAAAAGGAAAAAAAGTATTCACTTTAGCAGGACAGGAACTGCATAGGGATGCTGGGTACTAGGAGATTAAATGTAAATAAAAAATGTAAGCAGTCAGAGAAAACAAAGTTTTGCAAAGATGACACATTCCATGTAGATACTTTGATAAAATGCAGCTCTACTGTATATACTGAAAAAATCTTCATACTTAACGCACTTATGCTGCAAAGTTCCCAAACCAATAAAAATTGGATTTTGTTATTTTCTGAGTGTTCTAAAGGGTGCAAAATCCTATTAAAGTCCCAGACTTCAAGAAAATATCTTTCCATGTAAGAAAGGGATTAATTCTTTGACTGCCCCCAACATTTCCCAAACTTTATAATAAAACAGAAATAAAACATAATGTTACACTGGAATCACCATTTTATTTTGAGAATTCTCTAAACATTTCAATCATTTGATTACTAGATAACAATTAAAAACATATCAGAAAATGCCTTCGTACTACACACTTCAGTAGAATTCTTACCCTTGAATGTTGTTTTTTATATTAGTTGTTAGGTTTCCCTGCCCAGACAGTATTTTACAACTTTTCTGTTTTCTCACATATGACAATTACATTTCACTGTCAACAGATTATTTGTCAGTTTACAAAGATGTTCTAACAAGAAAAACTAAAATATTACTTCCAAAATACTACTGCTATTAAAAACTGACATATAAAACTGTGCAGATGCTCTATGTCTGAAGCAGATTTCAATGAACTACATTTCCTCTACAGAACCTTGAAAAATGTGTCCTTTTTGAATATTTGACCAAGTACTTCAAAATGCTGAACTAATTCAGCACTCAAATGATAGTGTTTGATGTAATTTCTGGCATCACTGCACCAAATGTCACATAAAAGAAAAACATCTTATTTAAAGTAAGGTCTTGACAGCAGTCTGGCATAGTCAACAATACTATTCACAAATTGGAAGACTGGTTATAATCAAACATGTACGGAGGGAAGTATATTTTTCTCTGACCTCCTGAAACAATGTAAACACTTAAATTTTCACCCTCCAGTCTTCCTTAATTAATCCAATCTCCAAACACAGAAAAATATTAGGTAAACATCATATGAACAACATGAAGAAGTGATACTAAATGCGATACCAATACTAATAAAGATCTGCGCAGTAGACTTAAAATACATGTGTCATGCTGCCAACCCTTCCTTAGCATCTTCTCAGAATAAGACCTAATCCTGTCCAGTATGACCTAAGCCTTCTGTGATCCTCACCGTTCTGTGATCTCCAGTGAATTTTTCCCACTACGGCTGCAAGTTTTGGCTGAGATGTAGTGTTCATTAATCAAGCACAGAATCACATTAATATGGTTACACAGCCTGTGAACTAACATTTTTTCCTAACGCAGACAGCTCAAAGCATAGGCAGACACAATGCAAGTGTCTGCACGATCTGCACAGGAGTACCTGATACAGCATGATACAACTCACGCCCCATCCCACACTCCCCAAGAGGACTGGCAGAGAACAATGGAAAAATTGACTGCACATCCACTTCCTGATGGAAGTATTTTTAAAATATGTACAATTTCTTACACATAAACTAATGTAGAATAGGTAAACTATTATACATTTAGCTGACTGTCTTACATGTTGAGTACAGTACAGCTCTACTGTACTGGTGAAAATTCAGGACAATAAATATAAAACAAGTAAGTGCTTTTAACTTTGGGGCAAAATTACTTATTCTGTACTACACTCCTACTTCTGTTAGAGTTCATTATATTCAAGATAAAGTCTTTCTAAAGTCTATTCTATTATTCCTCAGTTGTAAATTCTGTTTCACAATAAAGGTAATCTTTGACTTGAAATTTCACCCTTCCATCCCTCTTCCTACATAAATTACACATACCTTCAATTGTCTCCTAATAAACTTGTCCAAATGGTGTTTTGCTACTTTTAGGTGGGCTTGCCCATTTTTATTGAATTTTTCATTATTCCTTTTGGTGGGACAGTACTTGGAACTGAGTACAATAATACAACCACACTTTTACAGGTACTGCATTTGTAGCAACAAACACACAGTGAAAGCCACATTGGAGTTTGTTTTCTAGTACAAATCTGAAATCTTTCACTACATTTTCATTAATAATCATATCCTTCACTACTTTCATCTCATTTAACATCCTTTTAATTTTGCCTTAAATTTTATAACATGTTTATTTTTAAGATTTTTAGTTAGGTACTCCATTGACTAGTTCAAGAGGTTCTTTCCTGTCATCCATCTTTCTCAACAGGTACTGGAACAGACCCCTTCCTATCACAAGAAGGAAAGCCAAGATTATTCAAGATTATTTTTACTGTTAGTTGTAACCTGCAGATTTTCAACTGATTTATGGCCTGCCTGCTACTTATTTCAAAGAAAATACAAGCTCCCCACCAACCATGGTATATAAGCTCCCTTTGCTTGAATAAAAAGTATCCTTCCAAATTGTACCATAGTAGTAACTACTGCCCAAGTATTATTTTAGCCTGTCACTGTATAGGTGAATATCCTCAAATTACAAAGTCCACTGACAGGCACCAGAACAGGGATAAGTTTAAGCAACAGTGTAAGAACTGCCATACACAGCACTATTCAATATAATTTATCATATATGTACATAAAGACTACCTTTGCTATACCTCTAGTCACAGTTCTTTTTTTACATAGCTACTGTCAGCATTCATTATTTTGCCAGTGAGAGGTTATTTTCGTTTAGTGATTAATAGAACATTTTTAGAGGCTGCAATTTTTAACATTTGGTACCAGATTTCATGATATTGTCACAAATTCATGATACTGTATTTTTTATTTTGTCAAAATGCTGCTGGTCAAGCTCACCTGTTATTCAAGAGAATCCACGAATTTTTCTAAAAATTATACTTTCTACCACTCTTGTAAATTGTGTTATCTAATTTTTTTTAAAAACAGTTTTATATTTTATTTCATATTTCTATGGTATTGAGAACTGAACTAAAAATCCACTCTAAAAGTGTTTCTTGCAAACCCAGAGTATTTAAAGATATTTTTTTGTTTCTTCAGTTTGGCTAATAAAGGGTGTTTCATCCTTCTGGACTAAAATATGCACCTTACATGCTATTAAAAACTTAGCAATTTATACACATTTAAAAAGCAATGGAATATAAAAACTGTCTGACGAAGTAGGCAGCTGAAAATTCCATTTTGCTAAGGTCAAAGGAAAATAAATATAGTAGTGACTTTCTGAATTTGAGTTCCATTGGTGTTTTATGATACATAAAAGTTTGAAGTCAGTAGCTTTGAGTTCAAAGCCAATCATTTGCATATAAGAACCCTTCCAATTCAGAAAGTCAAAAAGACCTTGCAAGTCAATAGGTCACAGCATGGATGTAACTAAAGAACACTTAGAAAAAATACTACCTGATTTGAGAACAAATGCTACTTATACAATTGCCTTACCCACTGGCATCATTCCATTACTACCATCCCTAGGGAAAGGAGAAAACCTCTACATTTCAACAGTAGTCCACATTTATGTACATAAAACAAAAAAAACCTTTAAAACCAGAATATTTACTGGAGACAAAACCTCTTACCTTCTTTCTCTTTCGGTCTTAAAGCTCTTTCTTCTTTTTTGTGCTTTGCTTCCAGCAATTCTCGTTTCAGCTGTCGGGCTTCCTTCCGGAGCTCCTCACTGCAAAGAGAAATATTTACAAGAATATAATCTTCAGAGATGTGCAACCACTCAGAAGAAGCAGAATCAAAGTTAATGGGCAGCAGATTTTTGATACAAACAAAGGGAAGGTACGGACTCACTGATGCTGAGAACATGGCTTAAAAATCACTTAGGACCTCTCAAACTCTGTATTTTCATTAGAAGAGCTAACAAAAGAACATTAGCTGATGTCATACTTTAAGACCCTATTAGAAATATCTTAAGGAAATGAATAATAAAACAAGAAATCCCCATTTGAGTTTTTAACATTCTAATTAGCCCTGAGAACCACACAAAGAGAATCTGGGAGGTACTGCCAAATAAATATTGCACGTGTTACAAAATTCAGTTTATTCAAGTAATAATTCTTAGTATTTTTCCTGGATTTTTTGGTTGGACAAGCAAAGCAGTTGTTTAGTGACAAAGATATGAAATGTATGTAAGTATATATTACTAGAGATGAAAATTAATTTTATTCTACAAATACCCCATGTGATAACACTAGAAAGAAGAAACCAGAATTTGAAAATCATTGTGCCAATATCAAATTAAATATTTGTCTTCACAGAATCACAGTTTGTAAGGCTCCTCTGAAGACCAAACAGTCCAGGTTCCGTCTTCAAATGAAGGTCAAATACAGGAGGATGCAAAGAGCACTGTCTAGTCAGGTTTTGAATATGCAAAAAGTCTCTGGGCAACTACTTAACCTCCCTAATGGCAAAAAAAGCTCTTCTGTAAATAAGAATTTAAATCTTATTTCAGCTCATGCCTATTTGTTTGCTTTTTACCTGTGGAAAAGAACTGATAACTAATTCAAATTTTTCTGATGTTAGAATTCGCATTTTGCACTTTTAAAGTTTTTAAATTTTAGATTATGTTCTGATTGATTTAAATTTCATCACGATCAATGAACTGCAGAAATTATTACAATGCAGGAACATGCAAGCATTTCCCTACAGTTGTTTTAGGTACCTTAATTTTCATCTGTAATACCATTACTGACTATACCCTTTTCTACACAAAACACTTAGAACTGTTGGGTGATGACTATTTTTGATTTCATCATCATTTGTATGTACATACAAATACAGAGCTTGTGAAAAACACTAGTAAAGAAAACCATCACTGTGAAGTTATTCAGCCAACCATACCAGGACATCTTTATTTTCAACAGCATGGCAGAAGCTATGCTATCCAGATTAACACCTTTTACAAAAAACTACAGTTTTACTTTTCTTCCTGAAAACAAAATCATAGGGTAAAAAGAGATTAATAGACGTATTTTTAATCCAAGTATCTCCATTGCTTTTCTACAAATTGGGAACAGCACTGTAAAAAGCTGCATTACAATACTATTACAGTACATTGCAATATTTTCTTATTGATGTTGCACAGCAGGAACAATGACAATAAAAGGTTGTCTGTTTAAAATATTTAGAGTGCCAGACAGTGACAGCAACACAGAGGGAGTGGGCTACAGATGGAACTTGGGAATAACAGAGTCTAGCACATCAGAAGTTTCCTGTAAGAGGGACCCACTTACTCTTTCTCTTAGTTAGCTAAACACCATTGAAGCATGAGCAATGAACTAGCTAGTGACAATTATTCATCTCCCCCACCCCCTTTTTTTTCCCCAGTTGAAAGAGGTTTTGCTACAGAACACAGAAATTATTAATTATTAGAAAGTCTAACTCCAAAATACTTTTCAAAGCCCTTTCTATGATCAATAGGTCATAGGTCAATAAATGACTTCGATACTTGGCCCTTTACAGACTCCACACTTTGTATTTTTTATTTCTAGGCTCACTTTGACAAATCAGGTTGGTGAGAAAGGCAACCTAAAAAGGCTTCATGCTAAAGATGAAGCTGGCTGATAGGAAAGCCAGACTATATTCACAAACCACATTCACTGAATCAGAACTAGAAATGTCTCCTGTCTTTGTAAACAGGAAAATGTCAAATTGATAATGCAGAGCAGAATCAAAGTAAGGGACTACAGTCTGTACCTGTCCCTTTCATCTTTGAAGCCTAGATCTTTGCATGCAGTAAATTTCTATTCAGGTTTCATATAACACAGCTGTTAGTTTGTGATCAATTGTGTAAGTGCCTGCTATCCCCAGAAAGTTTCTGTTGCTATAAAAGCA
This sequence comes from Sitta europaea, assembly GCA_013400255.1. NCBI lineage: Eukaryota > Metazoa > Chordata > Aves > Passeriformes > Sittidae > Sitta > Sitta europaea. The sequence goes on along the minus strand of VXBS01009070.1, from coordinate 371,990 downwards.
CAGCTCTCTGCTCCATCCTTGTCTCATTGCTCCCTTGATTCCACAGCTACACTGCAAGCTCTCCTCTTCCTCTTGCTTCCTGCTTCTTCCTCTTTTTCCAAGTTTCTGCAGCCTGGAAACTCTTCTGCTCTCTACATGCAGAGATAGTGCCAGAGCAAGATTTAACCTTCCTCTGCAGAAGACTGAAAAGGATCTAGCCAAAATGGTTTGTAAATACAGAATTTTCAGATTCTATTCAACAATAAAATTATTTTATCTAGAAAATTTATAGTGAAATAAGTCTAAGAATCCATTTGAATTTCTAGTTCAGCTATGTCTTGGTTTGATAGGACTGTGAACAGTGAATTGATAGGAACTCCAGAAGTTAAGGACTGTGAGAACTTAGGTAACTTTGCGCTGAAATCTAGTTACATCCTAAAGACACATCCTACCCTACATCATATGGTGAAGGCATCAGCTTTCCTAGTAAACCATTTGAATGCATGATCAAGAAACAACAACTCTACATTGTTAATTATGGTCACCATAATTAACAATCTGGCTTCTCTTAAGCTGATTAATTCATACTCTTTTTAAAGAGCTCTTTTTAAAAGAAAGAATGTTCCATTAATATTCGCTTTTATCACTACTGTCTAATCCAGAACCCCCTGCAGTATTTCCTCAGCCCTTCTGAAGATGGAATTCAGAGACACTGATGGGTTTCAGCTTTCCTGCAAGTCTGGTGTACTTGGTTCCTAACTCAAAAAGGAACACATGGTCATCAATGCACTGAGCACTCATTTTCCACAATGATTCTCAATTCATCTCTTGGTCACTTCTTTGCAAAATGTCATTCAGCAGTTGTACTGCAGCTACAATCTGCATTTTTGATTTCCAGCTGTAAAACATAGCATTTAGTTGTATTGCAAGGATATTTTTATTGTATTGTGCCAATTTAGGTATTAAATTCAAATTATTTGTAATACTCTGTTCACATGTAATCTATTAATTTCTTATGAGGACTTCTAAAAAATAAAAATAAGAATGTCACTGGCTTTCAAATAATTGTTTGATACAAATCTACCTGTACCATAAACAGTGCAGAAGCCACTCTTTTCCTCTAAATCAAAAAGTCAACAGTTTCTGAACCTGTATCATATAATTTCCTGCCTCCAGTTCTCCCAAAAGGCAGTACAGTTATCTGCTACCTACAAAATCACACCAATAAACCATTCTATTATACCTGGTTAGGAGTGAAGGAAGGCTAACTTGCCTTCATTTCTCTGTACCATACCTATCACCAAGACTGGACTATGAAACAGGAGTTCTGTTCTTTGAATTCTTGTAGTTTTTTAATTTCTAATAAAGCAGAAAGCATTACATTTTCACCAAAGTTCTTATACTTTAATTAGCAAACTAATTCCCTGTTATCTGAAAATGTTTAATCTTAAAAATGGGAGAGGAAGTGTTTTAGAACAGCCCTCCTGAGGACTGGGAAGTGCTCATGGATGAGAACATGGACATTACCCTTCAGTGTGCACTCACAGCCCAGAAGTCCAACTGCATCCTGGGCTGCATCAAAAGCAGCACGGCCACCAGAGAGATGGAGGTTATTTTCTGCATTTATCTTCTTAATGATATAAATTCCACACTTCAGTTTTCTAATGTGTATATATATTATTTTTCTTTTATATTTTAGATCAGAATAATGCTCAGGTAATAAGAAATAAAATCAGTTGGAAATTTAGCCAAATATTTTAGATTAAATAGATAAAATTGTTTCTAAGTGCCATGTATTGAAGGTGTTTTTCTGAAAGTAATAATGGGTCTTCTGAATTTACAAAGTAACTTTATTCAAAAAAGAGAAGTTCTGTATTTGACTTCACTTTGGCAAAAGAAAAGAGAACTAATTACAGAAATAAATAGTAATTGTGACTTTGATGTAAGTGATCATATGATCATACTTGCTATGCACAAGTCCAAAACCACCCCTCCTTCCCTACTTATATATGTAAGCCTCTTTGTACTTGTAGGCTTCTGCATGCACGTATATAAATCAAAATTACCTGTATTTATTTAAGCATACCAAGTCTCTAACAAATGAAATATATATTATATACAGATGCAAATAAGTCCTAGAGAGGCACAGTATGTTATTCAACTGTGATTTAGGGAAAAAAATGGCTGCATATATTCAAAACTAATTCAGCTATTCCCATCCAGTGATGACAAATCTCAACAGATGCTAATATTTATTTGATGCTACATTCCAGTCACAAATATACATTCCAGTCACAAAGTGCCAGAAAACTTTGCATTCTATGCATTTTCAAATTTACCCTAACTCCAGTCTAAACTTCACTATGATTTGGAGTATTCTCTACTCCCTCCCTAAACTTCACGTAAGACCCTAGAGAGGATCAAACTCCTTGAGGTTACCCTAGCACACAGTCATTCGCTGATGAATGCACAACCAATACTAAACAAAACCACATTCTTCCAAAGCTGAAGCATTTAGGTGGTGCCAAAACAATACAGATAGCCTCACAGTTAGAGCATTTACTGAGATAAAAGTAAATTTATGATGGAGGAACTATGCAGAGACAGAAAAACTGAATCATGGCATCTTCATCACTGGGCCTGGAGTTTTTCTAAAATGCAAGCTGTGGTTGAAACAAGAATTAATTCAGGGACGTACTGTAGTAATGACTAAATTATTATTTTTGATGGCACTGCATGTTATTTTCGCTTCTTTTTTAGTATTAATAATTACATTGCTTATATATTTTAAAGACAACTTCCTTTCAGTTGCTTTTGCTGTCTTCTCATTCAGTAACATAAAAAGAAAACTACAAACTGGTTATCCTTAAATGGTAACATGATTTAGGAAGTGTTGTAACAAGTAAGCATATCAGAACAAGGAAAACAACCCAAAATACTAATTTTAATAGCAATTTTAGAATGTTTTAAATAATAAAAGTGTGTCAAGATTGTTATACAAGTTTAATTTTTACATGAGCAGGATCCTATAATATCTTAATAAAAATAAAATGAATACTGAAGTACATCAATACCACTTACATTAATTTCATAGCAGAGGAGATATTTTAACTCAGTTTAGATAAACCAGTTTATCTATCTTTTTAGATAAAAATCAAGGTATAGTACAATATTATCCTTTCACCATGTAAGCTAATAGCCTGGAAGGAAGTCCTGGATTCAATCCCCTCCTGTTACAGGAAGTCACATTTTTTCTCCAAACAAATTAATTCCATTAAAATCACATTTCATGTTCCCTTTCTTATACTTATTAATTATAATTTTCAATGCCCATGATTTATATGGTAAGGTCATTCTAGAACTGAGAACCAGGAACCTTAATAATACCAGAAGCAAAGAGAAACAATCTCTTTCAGGTAATAGCTTTGTTTTCCACTAGACACTCTTGAAAAATGCATAATATTCTGTTTGAGAGTTCCAATTCTAAATTAAAACACAGATAAGATTTTCAAATAGAGATCCTTGATTTTAAAACAAAACAATATAAAATGTAATGTTTGCACAACTAACTGATCTGCAGAATGTGTGGAAGAATCAAGGTGAATGTCTGGTGTACACTGTCAGTTTTGAAACCTTTTCTGATATTCCTCCTTCTGCTCCTTGAAGGTATCTGTGAACATGCAATTCTTGGAATGGACAGCAAATTTCCCATTTGGCATGTACATCTCAGACTTTTCTAGGGTTCAAGAATCTTATTTTTGTCTGGATTGCATTACTGTTCATCTCTGGTACTGCAAGAATTTTACAACTGTAAATATGAGAATAAAAATTATGGATTTGGAATATGCACTTTGTCTTTTTGCCAGCCTGGTTTTGCTGTAGAAATCAGACATATATCTGTCTGTTTTCTGCAAATCGTGTACTGCAGCTGTATATCTAATAAGATGATGATGACATAAAAATGGTGGCAGACATATTCCGCAGTCTTGACACTGGAAAACTATAGATGAAATACTTTAATATAGCTGCTGGGTCCTGTATGACCACCTGCGTTAACACTGAGGCTCGCAGTTAATGCTGTGTTTGACTTTAGTAGTAGCTGGTATGCTACAATTTGCAATTAGTACTGTAACTCTGTGTTTCAAAAATAAAATGTTAAAAACTTCTGCACTGAATAAATTTATGAATGAATCACAAGTATTTACAAATTTTACCTAGGAAAGATTTCAGTAATGACTGAAATTCAGAAATGACTGGCAAGTTCACTAAAGATTACATGGACAACTGTTACTGTCCTTTTACTACTATAAACCTGAGCACCTAAATAGGTGCATCACTTCAGAGAACCGGCACTCTAATTGAACTATACATACTGGACTGTAAGCTACATGGTACGTCAGCAGTCCTAGCAGTATTGTGCAGTGAATTCTCACAGGCTGAAACTGGTGAAGAATGTTACCATTTTGCTCTACTGGGAGAGACTCAGCAAACAGCAGGACCCATTAGCTGAACATGAAGCACAAACTTGTGCAAGAAAGATACTAAAGGAGAGGCAATATATTTTATTATGGTTACTAACACAGATGTAGAAGGAAAAAATGCCACAGGTTTCAGAGCACACGAGCTCTTCTTCAGCTAGTTTATTTTTCTTCCACAGTTTGCTTAATAAAAGGTATTAGATTTCACTATAAACTTTCTTTGCTTACATTGTTCAGCCACCAGTTACACTGCCAGAAAACACAGATGTACGCACTGGGGCACGTATAGAAGCATATATCATGTATCACATTAAGGTTGATTTTATGCACTACCTGGACCTTCTATGTTCACAGCAGATCCTGTGATAGGAGGATAGGAGACCCTAAATTTCTCTGTTTAAGACAAAAACCTAACTTTGCTTACTGCAAACAACTGTTAGACAAAACAAGAAAAAGTGGAGACCAACAGCATCTCTCATCCAGACCAATGTTGTATCTGGTTTGCAAATGCCTAGCTTAATGCTTGATAGAAGTAGGTTTGCTTTTTTCTTTTTTTTTTTTTTTTAAAGTAACACACCACATCGCAGACCATCAGAAGAACTGTTGCAATTAAGAGGTTTTCCTCTTACTCTGTCACTTCTGAATGATGACCTCCAGGATGAATTTTTAGTTTTGTTCCTCACTGTATTATTCCATGACTCTTAAATTTCACCCTATTTCTATTATCCAAGCTTTTGAGATCATATAATTTTGCGCTAGGATATTCCTATCTCATTAATATTACTTTCTAACTTTATAGTATTTACAAGTTTCTGTTAACAAACTGTGGTGGAGTTTTTTTTAATTATTTTAAGTATTATTGAAAACCTGGAACTAGAACTAACCTATAAATTTAACCCACAACTATAGCTTTCAACATACTTTATGTTCTCTTTTGACCAACTTCCTACTTACTTGCAGTTTTTCTTCTTGTTCTGTATTTCCCTCTCTTTAATTTTAACCATCTCCTTCAAATTAATTCCAAATAAATTTTATAATGAACGTTTAGCCTAGAGAAAAACTTACTGTGGCTCAGGAAATAAATACAGGGTGGTTAATTTATCAGAATATTTTTCAGTAAATCAACATGTTTTTTTCTATTAGCCACTAATAAAAATCTTTAATATTCTTGTTTTCACATCTAGATCGTTCTCTTTTATTGTTCTACGATCTTAGGGGAAGCAAACCAAATCTGTAACTTGATATGAAAGCTTAGAAGTGTGGTTTCACCAGAAAAAGTCAAACAGGTTCTAGTATCTTAGATAAAAGTAACAAGTGCTTTTGATGTAGCAACAGCGTAAACCAAAAAATCCCAAAACTTGCAATGCAAAGCTTGCAGAAAAATGAGCAGAAAGACCAGCAATTAAATAATGTGTTTAGCAAGTAGTATAACAATTTTTAGAAGAATTTTTCATCTATAAACCTAAAGCTAGAGCTGTCAAAATGTATTGTAAAAGGTCTTATGTCAGAAGATGCATTAAAGGGGCTATGATGAGTTTTAAAGAGGAAACAGCTGAAAGTTTAATGCTAAAATGATTGAATTAATTAAAACAAGAAACATAAAAGAAGCAAGAGGTCACTAGGTCACTTGGTATTAAAGGGAATAATAAAGTAAAACAAAATCACTGCTGATTGAATAAATGATTGATTTGTGTCAGCTTTCTCAAAAGAAGATTCTAGGGAGATAACTCCCCAAGAACCTGATATGATTTGGACATAAAGATGAGACAAGACGAGATGGAGAGGTGTTAGAAGGGTAAATTTCAACCAACTTTAAGTGTGATAAAGCTCCAGAGTTCATCCTCAGGAAGGAACTCAGAAACGACTGTTTCACTAACTCACCTTAAAATCAAGGTTGCACCAGTTGAATACAAACAGTGTATCTCTAGAATGAAGGGGATAATCAAGAACAGCACAGTGAATGTCATGACAGCTTCTGTTTTAAGAAACTAATCAAGTAATTAAGTAATTAAGTAAAAATCATCTTGGACAGTGAGTCTCTAAGTTTTCTCACTAATCCAGTAGTTTCATTCAAACATACTGGTGAAGATGTGGATCAATAAAGTCATGGACAACAAGGCAAACATCTTAAGGTATTCAAAAAGCCTATACAATGAGCCTTTTAAAAAGAGATTGAAAATAAAGTGCAGAGTGAAAAAAATTAGCTGGACTAAGACAAGAATAAACAATTACCTTTCAGTATAACTAAATTAATACTTCAAATTTAATACTCTGAATAAATGGAGTGAGATATATGGAAAGATCCAAAATCACAAACTCAGCCAACCTCAGACAAAATAGGGTGATTTCTCATTATTTTAACTCAGAAATGAATGTGGAACAAACAGGTTCTCAGAAACTCTAATTAAATTATCTCACAAAACTGAAGAATATCCTGCAGAGTGAAGTCCTTCTACTCTTTACAAGGACAGTTACTCTAAAGTAACAGAACAAGTTCATGAAAAAAGCACGTGAACTTTACTAATAAAAGCACAATTAATATCTCTACCAATTTGTAGTTGTGGAAAACAGGAAGAGAAAATGCACATTTATTACGGAGAATAAACCAAGAATTACTATAGTGGCTCTACAAGAGACAGCCAGTATTACTCCAACTAGAACACTATAAATGGAACTGAATATCGCATGCCAAAATGGCCAACACAGTAATACAGGAAACTCCAGAAAAGATGGCAAAGATTACTCCCATCATGAAAAATCACCCCTGATGTGAAGATGAAGAAAAAAGGAATTATTCATTTCAGAAGAAGATGAGACAGGAAACATGAAAAAGTGTAGTAAAACCACAACTGCTGCAAACTTTTAATATCTAGGCAAGGATGCACCCAGTAATATCTCAATAATTTAGAAAAGATAAAATATTTTTCACTTTTCAGATGAGACCACACAGCTAAAAATGAATTTCATAAGAAATGGAATACTCTGTGCCTTCGGATGACCCAATTACAAATCAGCTTACGGGTACTGCTGATGGATTCCTTTCCCAATTCTCTGAGGCCAGTGGTACTGGCCATTGGCCAGATAATTCCATTTGCACATTCCTACATCATCAATGGAGGCAAAGACACTTCAGACCACAGCATATGCCAAATGGAAATTTTTCTCTGCAAGTCTCACTCTGACTCTCCATTTCATGAAAAGTGTCATCAGTGCCCATGATTACTAAGTACCAAGATATCTGTATTAGCACCAAAGTCTTCAAAAGAATATAATACAAGGAATGATGGAAAAGCTTTCTACTATTCTTTCCAGTATTCTACTAATACTGGTATACCACAGGTTATTTAAAACATCTAACTGGACAGATTAAACTAAGAACATAATATATGCCAATTATATATCACCATTCCTTGGAAATCGGATAAAACACTTGCTCTGAGTTTTGCCTGCTGTTTCCCAACATCTGATAAAAATTTTTAACAGATGGAAATGATTGCAAAGTGAACAGCACTCCCTTCATGTTCACCATTCTGCTGATTTAATCACAAACCCACTGAATCTGATAGTAATGAAACAATAGACTTGTTGCTGATGAGATCACCAAATGGCTTCCATAAAAACCTATCAGACACTGTAAAATATAGTCACCACAGACATACAGTTATTTTCTGACCTGCCATATTACCTGTCAATACAAAATTGAAAATTCTATAATAGAAGCAATGTTAAATAAAGTTTTATTTGTAATTACATTGAAGAACCATAACAAAAAAAGAATTTTGCCAAAATTCTTTCATAGAGTTAGCTGGCCTAGACATGCATAGATTTTAACATTGTTCGCTATTACAAAATGGCAACATTATTCCTGAGCGAGTCTGTTCTGCAGTCTCTACATAGCAGGTATTTTAAAAAACCAAATCATGTTAAAATGATTACCTACTGCAGACTACAACTGGGAACTCTGAGTACACAGCAGCTAGTAGTTCTAATAATATAAAAAAAGACTTGAAATTAAGTATGTCTTGAGGTGTCCTCAGGATCAATGCTGAAATGTCTGAAAGATCAGCTAAACATTCTATATAACCTACCTAACATATTCCTCCACAAGCAACTACAGATTCTCTTTTTTTACTAAGACTTGAAATGAGTAGATCTCTGAAGAGAAAATAATTTAATTATCCCCAAATGTCAAACTTCACATAAAATTGCTTTTTTGTACATAAAAATGTCATCAACTTAATGCCAGTTTAAAGACTGTCTGCAGAATGTTCCAAGTCTAGAAACAATCACTGAGCCTCACTGAAAACAAAAAACCCCTCCTTCTTCCAATAGTACTATTTGAGCCTCAAAGGATCCAAGAGAGTGATTCATCCAGCCTGGGGATCCTCCCTGGCTGCCTCCTCTTCTAGGGGCTCCTCTGATCCAGACAAGAGAGAGAGCAGACTGGAAAGAATTTTTCTGGCAGCAAGAAAAGAATCTAGTGGCAGCAACTGCTTTTCCCAAGCCCTCTTTTGTCACATGAAGGAACCACATGTACATAATGTGACAGGGTAGAGATGTAGGACACTATGGGAAAGTCAGAAGCCAGGATTTCCACTGTCAGAACAATTTACATCATACTTCTTCTAAGGGACTCCTGAAGACATAGATTAGTAGGTGTACACTGGATGGGACAGATGCTCTGGTAGCAGCATCCTACTCCTTGTTTCCCTTTTCCTGTCTAAGGCAGAAAAGAGAGACATATGCAGTAAACACAGCACTCAGGGAATTACCCTCCAGAGTGCAATCAAAATAAGCCAAGTAATATCTTGTGAATTCTCTGTCTCTGGAAAATTAAATACCATTCATGTAAAAATATTCATCACAGAAAATGATTTGTCATTTTCTGTTTCTGAACAGAGAGAAACTAAGTTTTTTTGCAGCTCTAAGAAAGATCAGCCTCTTATAGTATGTAACTAGAAAACTTGATATAACTTTGAAAGCAACAACTGTGAAATATGCAATGGTAAAACAAAAAGAAAAAGCATTCTAATTTTATCTAATGCATCAATGGTAAAATAAGGAAGTAGATTAATAACCAATAGATTGATTTTGAAATACAATCAAAGCCTGACTCAGTATTTATGACTTGTGTGAACTTCCTCTATATTGAACACTTAATGCACAACCATCATACCACATCTGATACAAGAATTACCTGAAGAATCCCTAAAGACCATAGAATTAATTACACCAATGTACACACAATCTGAAAAACTCCCCTAGCTTCTCATAGTGTTATTAAAGCACATATTTCAGTCCTTAGTATATTCTACACATTAGTTTTTTAATTTCAACTACATGAGTTACAAAACCCAGCAAAAAGTTAGCATCATAGTAATTTTACTGCAAATAAATTAATGAAATGAAAGTGATAGTTTCTATGACAATTATAATCTCTGAAGTCTGTGAATAACCAAAAGTCCAATGGACATAAGGTCCATTATCTCAGAGTCCTACAAGCACCATCTCATCTCTAGGTTATTTTACAGATATATTTCACATTCTTATGAAGTAATCTCTTCCCATTACCCATCCCCTGCTCGTATGAAAAAAGAATGACTCCAAAATGCCTCTTACATTATTATCCCACATTTATACATCAATTAAGCATGGACTGTATGTGAGCCAGAAAAAACATTTTGATACCTCTTTAGGCTGAATGAAAAGAATTTCTAAATTGAGCTAAAGTACATCTCAAAAATGAAATCAAGTAGCAAAGATGTTTTATTTTTCCAGTATATCGGAAACTGGGCCTGAATGTTGCAATAAAAGTCTACTTCAGATGACCATCCTCAGTTGTGATTATAAAGACTTGTAATTGACTAACAATGAACATTATTTGTATCAAACCTATTTAAGGATGTTCAACAGGATGTTTTATTCCAGTAGCCATAGCAAATTAGAGATAACAGATTGGCATATATAACCATATTAATTATTTGTATTGTAAGTGCAGTCTCCAATCCTCCAGTTTTATACACTGCTCTATATATAAATAATTCTACTGTGTTATTATAAGTATAGTTTAATGTATTATAGCTATCTCAAAATGAAATAAAAAGAAAAAAAACAAACCTCAAACCCCCCCCAAAAACAACGAACAAACAATAATCCAAAAAATCAAATGGACATAGGTTTAAAATTTAAGGCTGAAACATTTCCAAACAACTAGCTCTAAGTATACAAGGAAAACTAACCTTATATTTGATTATTTGTAAGACAGGTGCTACTTAGCATACTTTTTATCCCACGTATAACTGCTTCAATCAGGAAACATCCTGCAAGTTTCATCTTTCTAGGCTTCATTCAATTAAGTTTTTGTCCTTACTAGTTGAATTTATTACAAAACAGTTGACTAAATTTTATATTTAAGCTGATATATGTAACATTTTCACAGCTCATAACATAAGAACAGTTTGATTCTCATAATAATACCACTACTGACATTAATTTGTTCAGTAGAGGGCTATAGAGGGCATTTATCTGTCACATATACACATGTTGTCACATAAGTAATATTTTTAATGTGTAAATACCGTACTTGATTTAATAAACTTGCAACTGCTTTACTATAGCTTAAATAATATACTACATAGTATAACTCATATACTAGACCATGCAATATTTCACACTCTGTGGTAATGCAAATTATTTTGGTATAGACAAGTTCCATTAGACAGACAAGAAAACCAGCTGTACCACACAGGAACATTTCTACAACATACTGAGGACAGCATTCATTTGGGTTAAGGAACAGAAAGTTAGTAACTGGTTCATCTGTACTTCAGAAAAAAAACAAGCATGTGGCATCATAAAAAAGCTTGCAACATTAAGTACAGAATGAAGTACAGAAACATTAAAGGTGAACTCTGTTTTGTGAAAAAGTCTTAGAATTTATTACAGGAGTCTATGTGTTCCAACCTCCCAGCACTAAATAGTGTGTTATCTCTAAGCTGCCTGAAATTTAGAATCATAGAGTGCAGCTAAAAATACTAAAATCTACCAATAAACCAATAAAACTCAGTGTTTAAAAAGTCAGGTAGACAGTTAAAATAATAATGATATCTGCACTTAGAAATTAAAGGATCCCCTCTTCTTCTAAATTTTCTTACTAAAATTACCGGCAAAGAACATTTACTGACGGTCAAGGAAGAAAAAGATCATACCAAGAAGTAGTCTTTCTACAACAACATAAAGTAAAAAAGTTGCCAATATTCTTTTTACTTTTCATCTTATGTTTGATTTCTTCACTTAAGCAGTGCTAAAACAATAAAGATCACTGGACTCAGACAATGGGTCTCATGATCCTCAATGTAACTTTTTCCTTATAATAAAAGAATTCCTTGCTATTATGAAGTCTATGCATAACAACATAAAATTAATACATATAGAGTAATTTAAGAGTCTTTACTTCAAAATTTATAGTATTATAATACACAGAGTATATATAGTATAGTATACTATACAGTATTATAGACAGTATTAACTACTTCTCTTTAATCATTATCAGCATTTTGGGATTTGGTTTTCATTTGCTGATTAGTCAGTAAAATCCTGTTTCTACTGAACTACTAAAGATTACTACTAAATATTCTCAAGTAAAGAATATCAATTGAAATGTTTCATATAAAATACTTTCAAGTCACTTGAGTTACCATAAATCAAAATTTTTTGTGAGAGTCCATTTGATTTTTACAATTTAAATCTAAAAATACTTGGATCTAAATCTAAAAATGTTTGCAAACTAAAATCAGTAGTCGATCCCCATTCAAGCCAGCTGTACCACATTTTGTTCTAAAAATATTTTATATTTTTAATATCCTTACAAATAGAAGGTCACAGCTGTATGCTCAAAAGTTCATATTCTAAAGGGTTAAATGAAGAAAAAAGAAAGACTAAATTGAGGGATGGCAAACATGTCACTTGAAGAAAACAAAATAATGGATTAAAGAAATTCTTCAGTATTAATAGATTATTGAGATGAGATTTATTCTTGAAGTCAGCAAGTAACAATTAGATGATATTTAAACACAGAGTTTGTTGATGCTTTTTTTAATAAAAACAAAAACTTGAGACACGTGGCACATGGCCTCAGTTAGGAGGCTGCAAAAGGAGAGTAGGGGATTCAGCACATACTTTATTAACTCAACTTTCTTTTCAGCTTTGCAGTTCACCTTTAAAATAAACGCTTAGATTTTGCTGAAAACAGCAAAATTTGTGGAAAATCCACAGGGAGGCTCCAAATCCTTGGGATTTGTGGATTTTCTGTTTTAACAGATTTTTATTGTTTCTGTTGATTGCCCCAACACTCACTTTCAGGCACCAGGCAACTTGAGTTATGTTATCTGTGGGCATTTAAACAGTACCAGCAGGTAGCTCAACTTTCCAAACTCATTTTTCCTAGAAGATAGGATGCCAAATAACTGTTTGGAGAGACATGAAAATGTAAAGAGAATGATCTGATCAGTTTTGTTAATTTAACTTGGTTTAATAATTGTCACTGACTTGTTAGATATATTAAGTTATAAAAATATTTTTATATGGACTGACACCTCTATTTTCATTTTGTTATTGCCTGATCACATACTATAGGAAAAATGGCTCTGTCTGGGCTAAATGCCCAGAACATTTGAAGCATCTCATACTGAAACAATAGTAGTCTTTGTTGAACACCATCTGCTAGCAGAATTTTTTTTTAATCATTGTGTGTCTGCTAATACAGATGCACTGCACTTCCACAAAAGTGGAATTACATTTAAGCTCAGACTAAATACTATTCATGTACAAAGTGTTTCATTTTACATAATGACTGAGCTGCAGTTATACTGACACAACACACACAAGATAAGAATGTTATACGTAACCAGATTACTCAGAAATATTTACTCTTGCTCTTTTGATTTTTACGTAGTCATCATTAATTCGGTGCCATAAATCTTACCTATCAGTGATCATTTGTGTTGTGAATTTGTTGGTGTTTCCCATTACGCTGTGTTTCTTCACGAGCTATTATGGATGAACTGACTTGGCTAAATTACAAATCAGACAGTAAACAATATATTAATAAAAATT